>CM047511.1:7153600-7188600 GCA_026122265.1 Ammodytes dubius
GTAGCCGTTGAGCATGAGCAGCGTGCGGTCGCATCCCGGCTCGGCGCAGCGCTGCGAGCGGTAGCCGTCGCGGCAGGAGCAGGAGCGACCCAGCCTGCCCAGAGTAGCGCTCCTCTCAGAGGGCAGGGAGTCTCCGTCGTCCAGGATGGCGGTCTCTCTCTGCTGGCCGTGCCGGTTCCCCCCCTCGATGCCTCCCAGCAGACGCTCCAGCTCCTCTCTCTCCTGCCTGGTGGGGGGTGGGGGGCATGTGGGGGAATCCTCCTGCTCTTCCCGGGGGTCTGGGTGGATGGATGATGACTGGTTCACATGGAGGGAATGGGCAGAGAGGGCGGAGTCAGAACCCCGAGGGGTGTAATGGCCCGGTCTTTCTTGTGATAGGCCGGTCCGCACTGCTGCTGCTGACGGGCTGCTGCCATTGGTCGAGGTGAGAGAATCAGAGCCGCCACCACCTTTGCGCTTCTTTATCTGAGCATAGAGACTGCCATCGATAGGGCCTCTGGTGTGGTTAATATCTAAAGGCAAGAAGACACAGGTAAGAGATAGCTCGAAAATTGACAGTATATGCCTTCTCATTGAGTGACAACCAAATATGAGCCTGTTTGACTTTTATTCAACAGCTGTTTTTTTTCATTGAAAGGGGGAGGCAACAATTCTTGAGAATGCTTGTTGACATAATGATTTTTGTCAAAATCAGTGAATAACAAAGGGGGGCCATCATAGCCAGCAACATGCCAGTTTACAAAGCCTAGGCTGTGTTTATTTTATTTTATTTTATTTGTTTTTTTACAAAAAGTGATTTTAACCACAAGCCTGACTCCCTGACTCCACCTTTAATTTCTACTTGAAATCAAAGCTGTATATATTCTTTTGCAAAATGGCTGGGATCGGTCCAGTCTAATGCTCGGGTTAGCAAAGCAAGAAGTTTAGGCCACAAGTGTACCTTTTGTAATTATCCTCCCCCATTAGTAATCACTTACAATGACCCTGAGATAGGATATGAATGTTCCTATAGTTACCCTCCAGGCTGTCTTGGTATCGCTGGTTAAAGTTCTCATAGGAATCCCAGCGCACCACCGGGTCTGCAGTGTTGTAGTCCACTTGACAGCAGGGTCATTCTTCTGATAGCCACGGCCTAGGGGGAAAGACACATTTAATATCCATTCTTTATCATGTGTTTCCTTCCTAGACCACTTTCACAAATCACTTTTGAAGCAGAACGGATAGAAATAAATACGTTGTAGAGTAGAGTGAACCAACCTTTGATTTTCTCAGGTCCAGAGGAGAAGACAAACTCCACTGTGGCATCAGATGGAAAACGCTCATCTGGGGAGAAGAAAAGGAAAGTCATTCTCAACCAAAAAATTATACGGCAATTATATCACAAAAATAGGCCAATAGAAGCATTACATTACAGTCATGAAATAGAAACTCCTCATGAGAGCCAGATTCATGAAAACATTCAACAAGTCACTGCTATGTATAAATTCAGTATAGGCTATAGCAGTAATTATATAAAATATAGTAATAGTCTCAAAATACTGAACTATCCCCGTTACATATCCAGAAAAGTCTTAATTGTGTCCACATGTAAATAAGAATAGTGTGTCTTCTTTTAGTTCTGTTTTTGGTCTCCACAAATTCCTGAGAAAAATATCTGCCTCCTGTATATGTAAACCCACCAGTACAAGCTTCGTCCAGCTCTCCTTTTCCAAACCAGAGCTGTGAGCCGTGGATGGTGCAGGTGTGGAACTGTAGCCGGAACACAGTGTCTCTGTCCGCGCTCTGGGCTCGCCTGTGGTAGCATTTCACCTGTAGAGGGCAGCAGAGAGGCAGGTCAGGACCAGTACTCATGTGGGATGAGAAGGCAAGCTTGAGCAGTACAATGTAAAGGCTGTGTGTTCCAAATAAAAGATTGACACCTACACTTTCTGAAATAACTGACTGCACAACACGGACAAATTATGATTCCTTGTTCACAAAGTAGCAAACAAAAAACTTTGTCCAGAGCAAAACTGTACAGATCAGAGATGAGTTATGGCCAGTGCAAAAATGAATGCAAAAACCAAACGGTGTGTTAAAGATATTGAAAATGTGCAATACGAAGAACATTATTTGCAATATGTGCAATATATATTAACATATATAAATAGAAAATGTACACTTCATTTGTTAGGTATGTCTTTGTTTTATTTAAACGTCTGTTGAATATTTAAAAAAGAATGATGATAATGATTCCCGCCCTGCATGTCATCTGTTTGTCATTTCCTACCCCATGTGAACTCACCATGATGTCACCCTTTAGCAGCAGGGCCGGTTCGATGGTCACACTGAGCCTCCTTCCTCCAGTGCCTTGAAGGTCACTGTACACAACACAGTCAACACAAACAAGTCAGATAACTCAATAGAACAAGGAACGCAAGCACATACACTGTGTGAGCCAATACTGATAAACAGATACACTGCCATACATTGATTTAATGTTTTTTTTAATGTTGTGTTGTAATGCAATGTGTGACAATGACATCCCTTTAAAGTTTAAACAATTTGTGTTGCAGTTATTTAAATATGAGCTAGAAGCTGGTCTGAAGAAGTCATGTTGGTCACTTCTTTCTCTTTAAAAGCTACCTGGCTGTACTGTGTGTGTGCAGGAAAGAAAAACTGGTGTAAATACATGGCCTAGGCTCTGTAAACTGGTATGCTTCTAGCTACGGTTGGTCCCTTTTATTTTTTTTATTTTTTTTACATACCATTTGTTTGCATACCAGTTTACAGAGCCAAGGCAGTGTATTTACACTTTTTTCGGATATTTACTGACTTAAAAAAAAGTGTTTATGACAGTTTTTTGCCATAACCATATAGCTAAATATAACAGACTCACTATATGCCTGAAGTGTAGACCAGCTGCATGGACTGGTAGATCTTCAAGAATGGGTAGTAACCTGGAAGGAGGAGAGAGAGAGAGGGAGAGAGAGAGAGAGAGAGAGAGAGAGAGAGAGAGACAGAGAGACAGAGAGACAGAGAGACAGAGAGAGAGAGAGACATAGCAAGTATTATCAACATGAAGAGAGAGGAATGTACTGGCTGCCCAGCCCCGCCCCCTGGACCTGATCATCAGATTAAAGATAAACACACTGGTGTATGTGGGTGGAGAGAGGGTAAATGAGAGCTTGCGGTCAGTCGGAGCACCATGCCACCAACAAGCACATCACATTGTAGCTACTTCCAGTGAGCTATAGGCAGATCAGACAGGAGATCACAGACAGAGGGTTCATCTCAGTCCACTTGCTTGTCTAGCTACTGAACACGTTCCCCTAAGTCTAAGATATTTCCACTGAAGACCGGATGGAAATATGTAGGAAAAGATGTATTTTTATCTTTTTAAAATGAGCCATCCTTCTCTCATTTGAAATGGCATCATATTCTGATGACGGCGGCTGTCAACCCAGCCTTAAAGGCACTACGAGTAAGATGGCACGTTGGCGTCCCCTTTGGACAAAAGCGGTAGTATTTTTACGACGCCCGCTGTCGCAAATGCTCGTGCCAGGCGCGTGAGCGTGGACTGAGAAGGGCGCAATATAGTGCATGTTCGTGTGTTGAAAGTGTGAGGACTCTTTTCGGCTCCGTGAGAGTGGTTTTGACACTGCATCAACTAATGCCAGTCAGTACACACACCTGCTTGCAATGAGTTGATTCAGCAGCGTCACCTAACTACTCTCTCTCTCTCACGGAGCTGTGTCCTCACAGAAAGCGAATGAATGAGAGACGGCAGTTAGTAGACTATGGATCACGATGAGGTAATGTGTTTGTGTTGTTGATGTAAATAATGACTATTTCAGATAATGGTTATCTGATGATGGTGAAGCAAAGCAAACTTTGTGTTAGTACCAACCGCTCATTCATTTAGCAGTCTAGTTTCGCTCTCGTGAAATTGTATACACGTTGCTTGGCAACGTCCTCCCGCCCGCCTATCACTCACTCTCCCTTTTCGCTTTTCTTCATTGCATTCTCTTTTTTTTCTTTGATGGTTCAGCCCCGTTATCAGTCATTATGACGACAAATAACTGTCTCAAACAAGGCTCCCGCTCCCCTTCCCTCACCTGGAGGGATAGGCTTCTCAAATCGCGTTGCAGCGCCACACTGAAATCTGCAACCAATACGGATATGTGACCATAGAGCCTGAACGAGCGAACCGAAAATCGGACTGGGTGTGCGACCAGACCAAAAGCAGTAATAAAAACTATATAAAAACGTCTTTCTTTGCACTGATGGTCTCGTTTGCTGTTAAAGGTAATTTATGATTATCAGAGGAAACATGAGGTTGTTTAAAAGATATTTAAATGTTACTCGTATCCGCTTTAATGGCTTTATAGTGACTGTGTTGACTTGGCGTTTGTATTTCAGATCATCTGATGTCATTTCCACTTAAGGAAAGTTAAAGGTACAGTCATAAGTTTGAAATAATATGTTTTGATTTATAAAATGAAAAGGAGGCTAAAATCTGTTCTGTAAAAACTTTGGACAATCAAATGTTGCAATGAAGAATGCTGGTTTCATCAAACATCTAGCTTTGTGTTTTTTTAATGAGTATATGCACATTTTTGATGATAAGTTAGAAATGTTACCCTATTCTCAACTTAACAATAAGGGCCCACAGTTACTGCTTATTACCGGTTACAACTATACAGTATAACATGACGGCAACAACTGTCTCTATCTGTTTCCCCTTAAAATCCATCCACTCACACACACTTTATTGTTTGACTATACAGCATTAGGCTTAGCTTAACAATCTCACCTCCTGTGCCCTGGAAGTTGGGCAGTGAGGGATGAGGACTTGGTGGAGGAAGAGAGCGCTGCTGTTCATCTTGATGGCCCCGGACAGAAGGCCTCCAAAGTAATAGATATACCTAAGAGAGACAGAGAGGGAGAGAAATAGCAGTTATGACCGACACACACACGCACAAATACACACACTGTATATAAAATAAGATATACGTGTATAGTGTATAAGATATAGGCTGCTGTTTTATATAATTCATAAATCAATCTTAATGTTGTGTTAATGTTCATATTACCGTTTATTGTGAACTGTCCGAATATTTGAACAAATGGTATTTTGATGCTTTGGCGGCCTTTTTGTTGAAACCTTTATGCGCGATAAAGCCCTATTTGAATTTAATTTAATTTAATTGAGAGTATTCTGATGTCAGATGAGAAAGATCAAAACAGGGAATAACACAGATGGAGAGACTGAGTCTTCTTAGAAAGAATGCAAATATCCTCGGAGCAGACCAGGTTGTTGTCATGGAGCCAACGTAAGCGCTTTCTTCAAAAGGTATAAAGAAAGGAAAATATACTGCTGAGCTGAGTGTAAAAATTCCAATGTTCCTAAAACAAGCTGGGATAAATATGTCTTCTTGCACCTGTCACAGTTGAACTTAATTCAGGAAAGAACTTCAATCAGTCGTCTGACAGGAGTTTTTTTCCCACTTTAGTTTGATTACAAGATTATTGTAATTTTATAAGTAAGTCTAGGGGGAAAAAAGGCAGAGTTTGAGGTTATAAATGATGCTATCAGAGGTAAAGTTTGACATTTGACACAGAAATATGTTTATCTACTTCTTTGCCCAGACTGAGATGGGAAAATTGATACCGCATTCTCTAGTCTGTACGCTTAATATGAAGCTACAGCCAGTGCGCACCTAGCTTAGCTTAGTTTAGCAGGAGGACTGTAAGCTGTAAACTAGCGAGCACAGTCCATAGTTTAAATAAATACGCCTGGCACATGTTGATCTTACTAAACAACATTGTTTGTTGAATCAAGGCCAAAATGAACAAACAACAACCTTTGGCCAGTCTAGCTGAAATAATTGGAAGCATAGGAAGAAAGCTGGCTTGGCTGTGTCCAGTTTAAATAGGCTAGCAGCACATTTTAATGTCTTAATTAGGATGTAGCCTATATGCTATACTTCTTAAACTATTACCAAAACTGTTATCTTTAAAGACTTTTTTTTCTTCTTTATATAACGTTCTCTCTACTCTACCTGTGTTGAAAGATTTACTTTAATCATTAAGCCTATGTTACACACATGGCTTCATTACATTTATTTTGTCGAATATGCCTTTCTTTTTCACAGCAGACATTTTGGCCTGTCATACTAGGAAAATAACAGGTGTTTTTCATTATATAAATGTTTTAAACTAGTCAAGTGTCCAAGTAATCCATGACAGCGTGACAGTGAGCCAGCAGTGCAAAATACCAGGACCTTTCAACCAAAGCAGCTAAATGGAATTCAGCCATCATCCATTTCATTATTTTCCTACTGTTTTTCTACCTGTCAAAATGTCTTCTGTGGAAAAGACCTAAACTTGAGGTCAGGGGTAAATCAAATCATCCAGCTCAAATCCATTGAGGGTATACTCATTAAAGGTGCATGTTGTAACTTTAGGTTTGTCAGATAAATGATTTTATAATCTCATAACTGAATAAACAAACTTTCCTCACAGGAAACTTGGATCCTTGTAACACTGTTTCAAGTTAGAAAGCTTTCTGAAAAGTAACTGTTTCACTGTTGTTGATTACAGCAGCAGGGCCCACAGTTTTCAAACAAACATATTCTAGTCTTACGTTTGGTTCCAGCTGCCTTGATTTATAGTTATATATTAATTCAATACTAAGAATTAAATGTAGATTAAAACATGTTTTGTAAATTAACTGCAGGCTTTGCAATCCTCTGAAACTGCTAAACTTGTTTTTGTCTTATTCTTTTATTTTTATGGCTACTCCTAAGGTGCGAACACACTGCACAGCGCGCGGCGCGGCAGTTGGCCGCGCGAATCGCAGGTTCCGCACCGCCTGATAATTTTGGCTCATTTGGCTCATTTGTGTCCGCCGCCGGCCGCCGCCGCCGCCCGATGACTCATTGAATGTGCACGTGGTCCCGAAGTGAGTGACGTCGGGAGGAGCTCAACGCTGATTGGCTATCGCGGCGCGGCCGCGGCGAAAAGTTCAATATTTTCAACTTCTGCGGCCCTGCCGCGCCGCTGAACCGCTACCCCGCCGCGATTCGCCCGCCTCAAAATACATTGACTTTCTCTGTAAACTCGCCGCGCGGCGATGTGCAGTGTGTTGGCACCTTTATATATGTTTTTCTATATTTTATTTATTCATTTATTACATTATTGCTCTTTGTTTTTATGTTTACACTTTGATGTATACAAAAAGAAAAAGTCTCAAAAATTTAAAAAAGAGAAAGTTATAAGAAAAAGAAGAAAAATAAAGAAAGGATAAATCAAATCTGGCAGTTTTAAATGTGAAGAGCTTGGAGTAAAAGGCTGTTTCCTCTTTCCTTTCCTCCTAAATAGATTCTAATTGCCATCCCATACCCATTCTTCACCCCGTCCCAACCCCCCCTCATTTCATCCAGAGGCCTCTACCTGTTTTGGGACGGCTGGAGGGAAGAGGACACCTTATCTTCACAGAACTTCCTCATGGCCAGAGTACTGAGAGCCTGGTCCGCCCTGCACGCATGCAAAGAAACACACACACACACACACACACACACACACACACACACACACACACACACACACACACACACACACACACACACACACACACACACACACACACACACACACACACACACACACACACACACACACACACAACACACACACACACACATTTGTCAAAAGTTGAATTTAAATCCGGTACCAGTATTTTTCCAGTATGTTTTTGCAGGGCAATTAGATCATCTTTGAATTCTGAACAGACATGCATCTGAATCTTTGAACACACACACACAAACACACACCACACCACACACACACACACACACACACACACACACACACACACACACACACACACACACACACACAACACACACACACACACACACACACACACACACACACACACACACACACACACACACAACACAACACACACACAACCACACACACAACCACACACAAACTTTAAAGCCAACCGATTTCCATCATGGGACTTGCAGCAGACTCTAGATTGCCAGAAAGTACATGGAAAGAAAAAAATACAGCTGGCATTGGCCACAGGACAAGACCATTTTCCACTGTTCCACTTGCAGAAATCCGCTGGGCTTCATTTATCAAACGACTTATCAACAGAGTCTGAATGGAAGTCATTGTGCTGCATAATATACTTGAACCAGAACACGTCAGCCAAATAAGTCTTTTAATCATATTTGACTAAAAGTTGAATTTAAATCCAATATTTTCCAATATTTAGTTTTTGCAGGGAAATTAAATCATCCTTGAATCTGAAGACTATCTGAAACAGACAAGCAACACACAGAACACATGCCACCAACACACAGACACACAACACACACAACACACACACACACACACACACACACACACACACACACACAACACACACACACACACACACACACACACACACACACACACACACACACACACACACCACACACACACACAACACACAACAACACACACTATACTACTCACCCTGCGGAGATCTTGCTGTAGTGCATGTAGGCTGCAATGATCACACCTGTTTTACCTTTGTTGCCCTGTGGGAGGGAGAGGGGAAAGGGGAAAAGTCATGATTGTGGTTTGGACTAAAACAGCTGATTATCATAGCGCTAAAACATGTAATTTGTAACTGCAGGGTTTCATTTCTGATAGAAAGACACAGTTAAGACTGAGCGAAGGCATGAGAGTGAGAGAGACACCAGGCAGGGGACATAGAAAAGCTGTGGACAAGGGAGTTCCAAATGAAAAAAGGTTCCATGTGGTGTTGTTTTCTCACACTGTGAGTGCTGCGTACTTCCTGACACATTCCTAGAACATTCCAGTCACACATTCCTAAGGTGACCCCTCCAGATACCAGTAAGAAGGCTGCCCCTCCGCACTTAGCACAACTTACTTTCTTTAATTTATTCGTTTTTATAAACCTTTATTTAACCAGGAATATTCCCATAGAGAGTAAAAAATATTTTTTCCATGGAGTCCTGGCCAAGAAGGCAACATAAAAAAACATTAAAGTTTCATATTTAAAAAACAATATGTCACATTTAAAGTAACATACAACACACAACAAAACACAATAAGCTTGATTAATTGAAAGCTGGATTTGTTCGGTATGTCGCTTAATTGATTATTTACGTTTACAGTTTTTAAGTTACAAGTAACTTGGTTACAAAACACTGTTTTCTTTTCTTTTATAAATATGATTCATTGTTATTGATCAAACTGCCCAGTAGTGTAGGTAGCTGGAATTAGCTCAATAATATAATTATAGTACAGTATATAATGATAATACGTAATTTCTGGTGCACAAGAGTACTCTTATGCATCAGAATTTTGCATACTACTTGCTTACTTCATCATAACTTCTGTACTTTACAAAATTTAGAGTGAAGTCAAGGAGATTCTTCAGTGACAAAACCTTGTTTATTGCTGTGCCTGGCATGCTCTGTAGCTGGGTAAGGAATTGCCTGTAGCTGGAATGTTCTGGAAAACCAGAGGACCACAGAAGTAGTTAGTCTGGTTTTAGTATTCCAATTTCTCCTGACCGAACCCAATAAATAAAACATCCAGACAGGCCGTGGGAGCTGGGTCGCAACCCCCCCCCCCCCCCCAGCGTAAGTTGGTCACTGTTTTAGTGGTGGAAGAGTTCACATTACCACTAACTTTACCGACAGGATGACATAAATCGATGACTAAATGATGCGTAACAATGGAGAATTTAGATGTGGTATAATTGTATGGTTAACGTTCTGGCAAAGGGTGGAAAGGGCTGATTGAATTATATGGTGTACTCTGCAATTTTGGTTTTTAGTAAAGGTATGTTTTAACTGCCATATCAAAATTATTTATTGTAATGTACTGCGGACACAGTGAATATGTGACAGAAATTGTAACTGACTCACTCAGGTTGTGATATGCCAATGATAGCAGTCAATTTTGCATTCTACCTATTTACTTAATAACTTATTTACTTTTTGAAAGTTAAATGATATTTGATATGATAATATAATACTTCCTCTACTGTAATCTGGACAACTGGTGGTCAACGGGCAACATCGCCAATGGTAACGTTATTGAGTAAAAGTTATAGGGGAAGGTGGGGTGAGTTGTTCAACTTTTTACTCAAAGTGATTTTAAAGTGAGGCCTTGACAGTTATGTCTCCAACTCAAATATGTACGTATATTTCAGGATGTTGTGCATCCCTGGCAATAACAACTTTGGATCTGGAATAAACTGTTTAAGAAATATAGCTTTCGGAAAAAAATGTTGTCCTCACACATCAATCATCATCTTTCTGGCCATCTGAACTCTCATCAGTGGTGTCGTTAAGTGGAATTGAGATGTCACTCTCTTCTGAGCTACTGTAGACAATCACTTTCTTTTGGTGACCAGCGTATACAGCCATGCCACTGGCACAACTCTCAGAAATGTACTTTGCACTAGTTGCTCCGTGCTTGTGGAACCAACTGCCACCTGACAAATGTGATTCCCCCTACATTTCTGCCTTTAAATCAAGGCTCAAAACCCATATGTACACCCTGGTGTTTCCTCCCCATTAACTATCTTACCTCTGCACTACTATCTGTGTTTATGTGGATGTATGGGCTTTACGTCTTTTATTTTGGTTATTGTTATTGTAACTTCATTGTTTACCTACTGAATGCACTATGTACAGCACTTCGGACAGTGCAAACTGTCATAAATGTGCTTTTATAAATACATTTTACTTACTTACTTACTTACTTATAACTCACCCAGGCCCTTGCGCACAAATCACCCCATCCCCAGAATTTTGGATAATAGGCATGATGCAGCAATTTCGGGTTGACATTGTGCTAACTATATAGACTCAAAGTGTAGCATACCAAAGCACTAAAACATGTGTCAAATGTTTTCAAACGTGTCTATAATTGTTCAGACACAATAATCAAAAAACCTTGATCATGGAAATTTTACTTTGAAAGGCAAAACACAGTTTTTTGAGCTTAAATGTGCTTATATCTTATTCCTTGTGTCTCCCTTCTTTACAGGATGAGTCAAATGGATGGCTCTTCTTAAATATGTGGTCACATTTCCAATTTCTTCCACGGTTTTCTAGAAACAAGGGGTTTTGCAACTTCCAAAACGCACAAATCACCCCACCTTCCCCCATATATATATATATATATATATATATATATATATATATATATTTTTTTTTAAAGATATTTTTTGGGCATTTTTATGCTTTATTGATAGTGCAGAGAGACAGAGGTGAAAGGGAGAGGGGAGTGACATGGTCTGCTGCTGGGCCCGGCCCGGGGGGACGCCCTACCAACTGAGCTAAGGGCGCCCCCAATAAAGGTTATGTTTAACAGAAAAATGTATGAGTTTAGACTTCAATAAATAGAATTTTCAAAATCCTATTTTTTCGCATAAAATGTTAACAGTATATTTTCTGTACACTTTACTTGCTTATCATCTTTAAAAACTCTCAAATTAAGACTTTTTCCAATTTCAATAACACAGTATGTTTCTACCTCGCTAAACTATACAGCTGGCCATTTCAGGGCCTGGGAAACAATGGGACGTGGGTCTGACACACCCCTAGTGCCCCCCCCCCCCTGAACTCTGACCTTGCAGTGCAGGACCACCACGTGTTGGGGGTCAGCGGTCAGCCACGTCTCCATGGCCTTACAGATGGCACAGATCTTATCCAGAGGAGGAGCGTGGAGGTCTGGCCAGCCAAAGTCATGAACCTGGGGGTTGAGATGGGAGAGGAAGATCATGTGGTTGGAGGACATTTAAGGTAATGGTGGAGTCAGCGATTTGGCATAATGCACGTTTTGTCAAAATCAGTGAATATCCTGTCCGTTCTGTGTGTGTGTGTGTGTGCGCTGATATCAAATCTGGTGTTACTGCACAGCCTATAGGCTCTGTAAACTGGGATGTAAACAAAGCGGCCCACCATAGCTAGCAACAGGCCTGTTTACACAGCATAGGCTGTGTATTACGGCCCCCACACACATCCTGCGTCTACCTCTGGAGCGCGTCGCGTTACCTTACTGCTGCCTCTCTCGGACTTTTCTCGGACACACATGCAACGTCTCAGCAGCTGCTGCTTCTAAAAGCCCTATCTTTCTACATAGAGTTTTCATAGATAATTCCCATTAAAAATGAAGTTATTTCATGTCATCTATGATGCATATGATTTATATTGAGTCTGGACAGTAATCCGTGCGCCCCATTGCCATTTTTTTTTCTTTTTTTTGCCATGGCCTATTTTCGCTTGTTGGAAGTTTTATTTTGAAGGGGACACACCAGGAAATGGTGAAACTACAGCGAAAGCTTCCAGTATGAAGTCAATATGACTCTCAGCAGAGTATTTCAAAAAACACTTTACTGATTTATACGGGAGAGAGAGAGGGGGGTGTGATCGGGGAAGAAGAAGGCCGTAGACACAGATAGAGCAACGGAAAGCTGTTGCGCTCATCATGATCTTTTTTATTTCTTCACTATATTGGATCTCTATATGTGTCATTTATCCAAAAATAAAATGCCAGAACTAATTGAAAATTAGTTTTTAAATCCCTCGGATTTTGATTGCACAATTAAATCGTGAAATAAAGGGATTATTCGCGTATACGACTGAGGGATGTTTTATTTTGAAATAAACACACCGGGTAAACGTGTAACTAGACTGAATGCTGCTGGTATGACTGTCAGCAGAGTATTTCTCTATCAGTTAAAGCACAGAGACGCGAGAGAGACGCGCTGCTCTCAGAAAAAAATAGGCGAGCCTCCTGAGGTGAAGGGGAGCGGCGCTGGAGACGTGCCTCCGACGCGCCTCAGCAGTGCGTCTGAGGTTGGATGTGTGCTCGCTCTACGTTGATTTCACAGTCTGTGACAAAAAGTCAGACGCAGACGCGAGGTAGACGCGCAGTAGAGGTAGGATGTGTGTGGGGGCCGTTAAAGCTAGGATGTTTTCCCAGTGCCCACACAGTATGGACAGGTAGCGGATCGTGAAGAGATATTCACTGATTGACAACAATTCATTTTGACAACAAGCATTCTCCAGAACCACTGACACCTTTAACATTAGGCTGTGGACTCAATTTAACACACAGGAGAAAACATTCTACCTTTGGATTCAGTCGCGTCATATCGTGGCGCCTTTCAGAGAGGTTCAGGAGCTGAAAACAAAAACAGATGCAGCCAGTTATCGTTTGGGGTATTTTATAACGGGTGGGACAGAGAAGAAATAGACGGCAACTTTGTGGGTTTTCCGAGAATTTTGCAGCTTCCTGTGGCTGTGTGTCTCTTTAGTCTGCTGTGCAACAAGCAACAGCTGAATTACACTGAATACTCTAAGGAGGTTAGGTTAAACCTCTGCAGTAGCAAACCCCACGGACAGACTTCAGAAAGAGGAAGAGTCTGTGTCCGACCAGGAACCATGAGGTCGCTGGTTCGATCCCCGGCACTGGCCAGGAGGGTGTTAGTTGAAACACAAGTGGTGGCTGATATTAGATCGAAGGTGCTCAACCATCACCAGTGTTTCCTTGAGCAAGGCACTTAACCCCAAACTGATCTAGGGGCGCTGTTCTATGGCTAACCCTCTGTAGTTGAGAACTTGAGAGGGGATATGCGAAAAAAGACAAATTTCAATATGCCTTGTGTACAATCAACTAAATTAAATTGACTAAAAGTTAACTTTACTAGTGCATGCCGCATTTCCTCACCAGAAACTTGTCCTGGTGCTTGGACTTGAGCATGGCGGCCACCTCCTTCAGGTTGAGCCGGTACCTCTGCTCCTCCAGCTTGGGGGGGAAGAAGACTGAGATGATCCTCTCTGTGATGTAGGTCAGGTCAAAGTCATAGTGGCGCTCCATCACTCTCTCCATCACTCGGTCCACACTGAAGCTCCTATCAGGGGGGGTCAGAGGGTCATGCAGAGAGGCACAGAGATGCATGGATCAAAGTGTGTAAGGAACGAGGTTACAACATGAATGTGCCCCCCCCCCTTCACATACAGTCTGATCAAACTCCTGTCTGCATGGATGGATGGAAAGTGTAAATAGATTGGCAAAGGACACAGTAGAAGATGGATATTGTGTGTGACTACCAGTGTTGGGCAGTAACATGTTACTAGTACATGTTACTGTAATTGAACTTTTTGCCCCCCCCCCCAACCCCTCTGTATTTTGAGGAGAAGGACCAATTTTGTGTGATGTAACGGAAAGTTACAGGTAAGGAGTTAATTTTCGCATGGAGTAATAAGAAAAGTAAGAAGAGTAATGAGTAATATCTAACTTTTTTTTCAGTAACAAGCCCAACACTGGTAGTAAGTCAGATCAAAAGCCAACTGGCTCCATCACATGACTCACACTAACCCTTCTAGGGAGGAAATGAAGGGGAGTCGGCCTTTAAGTCTGAGCAACAAGTGAAAGGTGACTGGAGCAACAGAGTAGCGCAGTGCAGATGAGATGTGGAAACCCAAAGACATGATTGACACTTCAACAACATGTATTTTAAGAAATGAATGAGATGACCTTTACCTTGGCAGGGTGTTTCTCTGCTTGGTATAGGTCAGAGACTTGGTGGACCCCTGTGGAACAAAACAAACACACAATTAAAAATGAGCTTATCCATTTTGTCCAGCCCTGTGCCATATAGAGCCCTTAGCAAAGGCCATTAGGAGTGACAAGTTAATGATAGCCAGGCATAGAGGTAGGCAGCCCTGTTTATTTACCCTGTATGCAGACGATGGTCCACTCTATATTAGCATCCCTGAGTATTCCATGAGAGTTCAACGACTTGTATCCTTTGGCTAACATTCAGGTTACAATAATAATTCCTTTACGACAATTCACTTGACTCCCAATGCAGTATACTGTATTTTGGTCCCCAAATTGCTCTGCCTCTTTTCATCAGTCCCCCTTAGGGTTATACTTGAGTATACAAATCCCCTCTGTCTCTGGACAGTACAAAACAAATTTTGTTACCTGGCCCACCGTGCCAGATATCCAACACATAGAATAGCCCTGCAGTTATCTGTGGCACTGGTTTACACAAATAATGTCTTCCTGGCTAACCTTGGAAGCTGCCAAACTGGTCAATATTCCTCTGTTTAATTATTTTACTACGTGACTAGTCTTAATATAACGGCCAACCTTAGCCTACATCACTTTCTCAAAACCGTCGACAAAACAATTTTATACTTAATACTTAATATTGAATTTTACAATAGCAGATATGTGGTTTTACTCAGACTGATCAAGATAAATTGATCATTAGTATTAAGTGATAATGATCTTTGAAGATGCCCCCCATCAGGACAGAAATGTAATTGAAGTTCTAGGTTGCTCACCAGATGCTGGGTGTGTCGAGGAGGAGCGGTGCCTCTGCGCTGCTGGATGCAAGGAGGGATCATGGAGAAGAGAGAGAGAGAGGAGAGAAGAGGAGGGGATACAGCGGAAGGAAAGGATAGTTCATTTAAACAAACACACTCTCTAATGGATAAACATCATTACTTCCTGTGGCAACATCAACTACTGTGTTCCCCCTTTGGGACTGGAATCCTGCGGTGCTTCCTCCTCCAGGAATGAACCCAGCTAGCTCACACAGCTGGGTCGAGGGCTTGGCTTCCCCAGACGGAATTCAGCAGGAGGAAACCACCATCCATACAGTGGTTTTCGGGGGAAGCCATACCTTGTTACCAAGGCTAGACAAGGAGGGAACACTGGTCTATTATGGAGAACTTTGTTGTTGTGTGTGTGTGAAGGGGGGGACTTACCAGATCATTGGAGGGCGCAGGGACACATGCTGAGGTCACCTAGGAACACACAAAGACAGCCACATGTGAATACAGGACTGACAGACACACACAGACAGACACACAAACTGTTTCCCCTTTCGGATTCCAGTCTATATGCTGAGCTAAACTAACCGTCTTCTGTCTTATTATGTAATGGTATCAATTCTCTCAAATCTTTATTAGCAAGAACGCAAATAACGGTATTTGCCAAAATGCTGACTAATAATTTACTATCTAAAGGTCTGTCAAATTAGTAGTATATACAATATTCTCAGTTATTAAAAATGGAAACCTTGGCCATAAATCAATAACCAATCAAGAGAAAGTGCTATTTAACAGAGAGCTTTAATTGCCCGAAAACATTTTTAACCTTGCATCCCAATTTGTCAACTACTGCTTGGAATGCTGCCCATGGAAGATTAAGATAGTATTTCACCACTATCAGACAACTCAGCAGTGCAACATGTTGAGGCCAGACTGGGGGAGGAACACACACACACACACACACACACACACACAGCACACGCACACAGAGCCGGCCCAAGCCTTCATAGGGCCCTAAGCGGAATATGATCAGGGGGCCCCTCTCAAACACACACAACACACACCACACACACACACACACACACACACACACACACACACACACACACACACACACACACACACACACACACAACACACACACACACAACACACACACACACACACCACACACACACACACACACACACACACACACACAGCGCCATATTTTTAAGAGCTGCACCATGATGAATGTAGCACAAACACATCATCTGTAGAACTACTTAAAAGCACTTACAGAATTTGCCAGGTAAATACAAGCACAGCTGATGTTTTGAGAGCATGTTTACGAAATGTAAAGTATGTGCAGATGTGAAGCCAAAATGCACCGCCACACAGTTGGAAGAGTACTGGGACAATAACAAACACACAGACACACACACACCACACACGCACCACGCACGCACACGCACGACACCACACACACACACACACACACACACACCACCACGCACGACGCACACATCACCACACATCACACACACACACACACACGCGCACGCACGCACACTACACACACATACACACACACATACACACACATAGTGACACATCCAACTCCCCTGTCTGTTATGGGCCTACGGGTCAATGAACTGAGACCAGAGGAAGCTGAACAGCAGCCCTAATGAAGGGGGGCTAAGGGCCTCAGTGCTGTAGTCCTGCTTAAATAACACACCCAAAAACACACCACACACACCACACACACACACACACAAACACACACACACACACACACAAACCAACACACACACACAACACAACACACACACACACACACACACACACACACACACACACACACACACACCACACACAAAACACACACACACACAACACACACACCACACACACACACACACACACACACACACACACACACACACACACACACACACACACACAACACAACACACACACACAAAGCGGTGTTCATCGCCTACTGAGCCCATTTTGGACTGTTTATTTGGATACAGGAAAAGGGCAAGGGCTTGTGTATATCTCATTGTGCACAAAGGGAAGTGACACTGGCCCTGAACCTGGGGTGTCACACTAGGTGTTGTAGTGTTGTCTGTTGTACGTCTGTCTGTCTGTCTGTCTGTCGCTGTCTGTCTGTCTGTCTGTCTGTCTGTCTGTCTGTCTGTCTGTCTGTCTGTCTGTATGTGTGTGTGTGTTGTGTGTATGTATGTGTGTGTGTTTGTGTGTGCGTGCGTGCATGCGTGTGTGTGTGTGTGTTATATGTTTGGTCCCATGTTAATCTTTCTTTCTTCCCTTCTTTCTTTAGCATGAAGCTCAGTGTCATGGAGCTGCCTGTGTACGTAACAACAGGAAAGGCAGAAGAACAGATAATGAGCTAAATCCAGCAACAGGTTGAACGTCAGCTATCAAATGACTGATTGGATAATGTTCCCATATGATTTACTCTGAGAATTAGTGTGTTTTTTCCCCTCCCCATCGCTGTAAAATGAATCTTATCCTATGTCTCATCCTGTGTTGTGGTTTATTTTTGGGGGGTTTTTGGGGCTGGGTCACTGGCTTCCATTCACTCTGGCTTAAATTAGAGCATGTGAAAACAATGCTCGGTGTTTAGATAGCACGTCTAACATTTCCCGTTTTTAAAGATGACACTGAGTTTGACTCTTGCAGCGACATTTGAAACCGCCACGGATAAACATGTGGCTTTCTATCAGATCCCGTGCTTTAAACATTACAGGGCTGCAGGGATGGATTTCTGGGCCCTTTAACGAGCTGTATACTATACTACTTCTGGCATTCTGCTAAACAACTCAACAGTAACTTTCCAAATAAGTAACAAGGCCATCCTTCCTGTCCCCGGTCAAATAAATCTGTTCCACTCTTTGAATGTTGAGGAAATATGCTTTTTTTTATATCTCTCTTCTACTGTCTCCTCTCTTCTTCTATGTATATCCAAAATAACTGCCAGTCTTTCAGTCGTTCTACTTTCATTTTACATATTAACGTTTTGAACCAATGATTGGACAGAGCAGCTGGTGAGCAGAAAAAGTGTTGAGTGTCTCAGTATGTTTGCACATATTGCACATCTACAGTTAGGTAAATGGTCTCAACACTGGCATCTGAGGCCTGGTTTCTCCAGAGGAATTTTTCGCCAAAATCTTTCCCCACACATTTTGCACATGCATTCCCATTCTGAACATTATTGTATGCAGAATATGGATCAAATGTACAGCTGCTGCAGTTTCTGCAAGTTGCTTTTTCCTTCATGACAGTTTTCAGTTCAGCTGTGTGGAATACTTTTTTTTATTCAAACTTCCTACCAGGAACTTTTTTGCTAAACAGTAAAAAATTTTTCTCTGATGATCATAAATTACCTGTAACAGCAGACCAGACCACCAGCGAAAAAAAATGCTATTTTTATAAAGTAATTATTAATTCCTTTGCTCGGGTCTGAATCCCCACCAACTCAGACCAAATGATTTACAGCATGCAGACAGGAAAAGACTGTGTTTATGAACAGTACTAAATCAAAGTTTACATTGCTTCACCATCGTTATATTACCATTATTGATCTGACAGTCATGTACTGTATAAATACATTGCCTCATCGCCATGCATCCTGCTGTCTCTCTTTCACTCGCCTCCTAAACTAATGCTGGCACAAGCTAACAGAGATCTTTAGAACAGCAGGTGCTGGTTTCTCAAAAACAACAAGCTTTCTCCAGAATGGCTTACTCCACCTTTAATCACCATTAATAAACATCACATCAGCAAGGAACAATCTATTCAACTTGCATTCTGTTGATGTTGTTCACTTAAAGAAATGCAGCACAGCACTGGCTAGGTTTATTCATTCAATTCAAGCTGAATCCAAGTAGAGGACATTGTATTTATGGCCGTATAAAGCGGTGATAAAACGAGAAACATATTTATAAGAGACGATGATGTAAATTGGGAAAGTCGAACTGGGAGGTTTGGCAAGTACTGCTTGTTCATAGGGTCAGAAAAACGCCTCATACTGTTGGGCTTGAAATGCGCAAGATTTAATGAAAGCCATGCCACAAAGAAAAAATCCTAATTGAATCTGGTGGTATTGTTGGAAACTACAGCAATTGAACTTGCTTCTAAAGAAAAAAATTAAAACCTTCTGGAATCCTACACACTCACTGGTTCCAGTTTCTCCTGGACCTACTCCACAGTACACGGCCCTTAGTGTCTCACATTTCCACATTGTTATGACTACGGTTAACCAATTTTTTAAGCGTATAGCATTTACCGCTTTTGATTTCTGAACGCATGTACAGTATGTATCAAGCTGTTACCTATAGGCGGATGGACTATCTTTTCTTCCAGTGCCCAGTGGAAGGAGGCCTTGCCCAGGGGGCCGGGCTGCTAGAAGAACAAACACTCCACACAAGATTCCATCTGCCCATGCCAAACACTTACGCACCAACTTCCTGTTAATAGCTCTCCTCCTCCACCCATCTCTCTCTCTCTCCTTCTCTTTCCCTCTCATCTTTTCCTCTATCTGACAGTTCATTTCTCTGTTCTTTCTCTTTCGACTTGCTTCCTCCATTGTTTTTTCCATCCCCTCCATTGACCTCTTTTCTTGTGCTTTTGCTACTCGGCTGTGTTGTTGTTGTTGCTACTTTTCTCTTCGGTTACGTCACCCATCCGTCTTTCCTCTAAATCTCATACTTTCTTACTGTACTATGTTCTGCCTGCTTGTTCACTTATTCCTCTGCTTTTTGTCTCTTTTTTTCCTTCTCCTTCACTCTTCCAGTCTCTCACTCCAATGTTTCCTAATCCCCTCTCTTTCTTCCTTTCTTTATCATCTCCCTCTCCTCTCGTTCCCTCTATTTTTTATAATCTCCTCCACCTTTCTGCCTCATCCCTACAGTAGCTTTACTGAACCCTCTCATACTCTGAGTCTCTGTTATTGTTCTCATGTCTTCACTGACCACCAGCTGGATGGTCACACATGTTTGATCCTATGCGGCCATCGGTAACCAAAATCCTATATAAAGGGGATGGTGCTTTTGAGTTGGTGGCTCCAACACAACTGAACTCTCTTACTCTAGACATTCGCCATGTGGTTTCTAAAGACCCATCTCTAAGTTTGCCTGTGGATGCATTTGAATTGTTCCTATGTGTGTTTGATTTGGATTCACTTGTTTCTTTTTTATTGTTTTCATTGGCTATTACATTCTGTACATATAAACATTTTTAATATTCAGAAGCATGTTGTGAATTCCATGTATGTGAAACATATACATTAAATACCATACATGTTCTTAACAAATAGCAAAGTAAAACCCTGAAATAGCTTCAGAAAAGTAGCATGACGTCAAAGTGACTCAAAGTATGTGACCAACATGACCAAAAACAATCACGTACATTACTTATGTTTTATTTTTTCATATGCATTATTCTCATCACTACCCTTAAGCCTCTCACATTGCTGTCAGGTGGAGCCAGCTGGAGAGTCCTGACCCCCCCTTAACCCTCTCCTCTCTCCCCCAGCCCTATGTCCTCTTTGTCGGGGTGGTTGTGCAGCAGTGTCCCCTGGCTCCTCCAGCTCTTCACATGCTCTTTGATCCATCAAAGCCACTAGCAGCATAGCTAATGGATGATACACAGCTCTCTCTCCTCTAAACGCAGGGCTTAGAGCGGTGGGCTTACAGTCAGATAACTAGAGGGTGAGGTAACCAGTCTTGGTAGTTATTAGTGTGAGAAACGGATATGTTTGGGAATACAGTGTATCAGGGGCAACCACCACTGCCCTTTCTGTTCACAGTGGCCCTTCTTTAAACATCTTTATTCAAACCAAATCAAAAATCAATGGCCTCTCAACATATTCACTCTACAGATTGGAAAATACCATGCTACTAAGGCTATCACTTGTTCCAACCACCATTCGGACAATTAATGCATCTATAGTTAATTTGTTCATATCCAAATGCACAATGTCAAAGTATAACAGGTGCAGCGAAAATTGTAAGAAAAAAATACCAGCCCAAACCATTTGAGAGCTAATGT
The DNA here is from genome assembly GCA_026122265.1 of Ammodytes dubius. Lineage (NCBI taxonomy): Eukaryota > Metazoa > Chordata > Actinopteri > Uranoscopiformes > Ammodytidae > Ammodytes > Ammodytes dubius. The sequence continues at coordinate 7,175,035 of CM047511.1, forward strand.
AAAAATACATTTTGGATTCGATAACATGGATGGAAACGTTCATTCTAACAATGTTTTTAGGATTCTGTCAAGGTCCTATCTGTATGGTCCATCTGCTGTCTGCAATACGAAACGCGTGTGAAATTAAGTAACTTTTTTACCTAAAGGATCATTGTTCAGTTAGCGAAACGCACAACAACAAACATCAACTGTTACACACAAGTAAACAATTTTCCGATTCTGTACAGCAAGAATCCATAGTTCATCTGTGAGAGCTTGGTCACCCCAGATCTGCTCCTATGTTACATATGAACGCAGCACTCATGTAGCTTTTCCTTTGATGGTTAGCCTTAGGCCTAGTAGCCCCCCTCCATTCCTCAAGCTCCCTAGGGAGAGCCAATCACAGGGGGCACTGACGAAAGCTGCAACCAATCAGAAGTGAAAGCCAACGCTGGCCATGACCTTGGGTGCTTTCATCATCATCATACAATCAACAGCGAGCAAGCTATGTGGAAGAGTAGAAGCTAACTCCAAGTAAGAAGCTAACTACACATTACAAATACCAAAACAGACCCCATGCTAGCTTCAAGGCTATATACCTCATGCATGCTTGTCAAGAGTTTGAGCAATATGGTACATCTTAACGTTTTACACCTGCTTTCCGTCATAGTTCAAATTCCATATAGATGAATGGTAAAAAGGAATGTGTTTAAAGCTGTCTGGGCCAATTAAAATCATTGACTAAAGTGAAGGAAATAAGTAAAAGGAATGTTTTTTTTTCACTCTGATTTTCAATTTGAGTGCTTTGGGACTGGTGCTTGGCAATCACATGCACTGTTTCGCATGCATCCACCTGTTGGCCTTATGGCTAACGCGGATGGCAAATACTACTGTTGCTCTTTCCCACTCTTACAACAGTCCGTGTTTCAAAGTCTTGCTTAGTGCGGTTATAAGGGAACAATTAGGATTTTTCTGAAGATGATAGAATTCCCGTTATCCTTCATGCTAGCTGAATGAAGTGGAAGGGAAATGGCAAGGTAAATTGGTATGGGAAGTTACAGTTTGAAACAATAAGTCAGTGAACTCCATACGGCCCATAGGAAAGAGCTGCACTTTTTGACATACTGTACATGCAACTTAAAGCTTAAACCCTTTTTAATGCCTGTCTGGTGGTGGCCAGAAATGCAGATGGTCTGTCTCTTGCTTAAGCCAGCAGGACTCATTTCACGGCAGTTGAGAGAGTTACCTGGCTTGGCTTTATTCCTACTACTGTATACTTCAAATGCAGCCCACATGTCTAATGCTCTCTTAATCATGAAAAGGTGGACTCGCATGAGAGAACCATAGAAGCCACCGGCATTACACCACGAGGATATACCTTGAGGCCCCCAGCTAAGCAAAACCAACACCTATGGGTGAAATGCTTCTATCCTCTGGACTTAGGCGTCCCATATCACACGATTAATGTTTTTCTGTGAGGCAGGCAGCAACTCAGCATTTAGCTGTGTTTTCTTTCTTTCTTTTTTTTTATTTGCAGTGTTCAGCACATGCCCCCCCTCTCTCTCTCTCTGCCTCTTGTTCCCACACTTTCTTTTGACCCCAAAAGGAAAGAAAAGAGGTCTGTGTGTGCTTTAATAAGTGGGTAGGATGCAATTCCCTGTTATGGAGACTGGGGGTCAACAGTTTTGACTATACACACACACACACACACACACACACACACACACACCCTAACCTAAACCTAATTCAAACCTTAACCTTTAAACCTAGTTTTCACAAAAATTGTACAAACAGAGACACACACACACTCACAAAGTTACGCAGATGGAAAACCCAAAGAGGAATTCAATGCAGACACACATGCTGGTCGTATACCGGGGGGCTTCTGCTTCTACGTGGAAGGCCGAAGCACACGCACATCAGCAGTGTTCTCATGGACCCATCTCTACCCTCTTCTCCTCCCCAGGCCAAACACGGGCTGACATCTCTAAGCCGGACAAAAATAACCACAAGCAAATAAACAGAGCAGGAGGACATGGGTCGGGATGAGGCTGCCAGCGATCAACAATGGAAAAAACCCTCCTGTGAACCAACCAACGTGTGTGTGTGTGTGGGGGGGGGGGGGGCATTATTACAGATCTTATAGGTCCCTCACTCCACTCCCTATGTGGGGGAGCTTCCCTCAGCTGTGTCTTTGTGTCATCCATCCTGTTGATAAGTAGGCACAACATCCCCTCCTCCTCTTATATTTGAAGTACCCGGCCTTCAGCCTAAACAGTGTTGACCAGAAAAAATGCCAAAAAATTCTTCACACGGACATTGTCTGCAGTTTCTTTAGGGCCCGTCACTCTCTGCTGTACACAGGCCAGCTCACAAACAAGACCACACTGTGAAAGCTTCAATGTCTCACTATGATAGTTTATTTTTCTATTTTTTGTCTTAAGGTCTGAGGAGGTGAATTTAGACGGCTGGGACCAGAGATGTGGACTCGAGACTTGACTTGACAAACAATAAAGAATCAACTGGACAACATTAATTAACATTAACCTGCGTGTGTTCATAAGTTTGAATGTTAGTTAGTTTAATAAAAAATAATTTCAATTATGGCAAGTTTCTGTCTGATTATCAAGTAATAATAATTGATAGGTTTTATATAGCGCTTTATTGCCTAGGCACTCAAAGACGCTTACATGGTTCCTGGTTCAATTCGTTCATACACAGTCATACCGGTGGTGGTAAACTACCATAGTAGCCACAGCTGCCCTGGGGCAGACTGACGGAAGCGTGGCTGCCATTCAGCGCCAACGGCCCCTCCGACCACCACCTCAAACATACAGCAATCATACACATTCACACAAGGCAAGGTGGGTGAAGTGTCTTGCCCAAGGACACAACAACCATGACACAGGTGGCCGGACGGGGATTGAACCGCCAACCCTTGGATCGTTGGCCAACCCGCTTAACCACCTGAGCCACAGTCGCCCCAAAGTATGCGGCGCAAACTGGAAATCATGATTGGATGACTGGCTTTCAGTCAATGGCAACATGCAACATCTAAGACCCCCACCACCAGATGTTACTCCCCAAAAGAAGACTCATTAGTTGGACTCAATAATACCAAGGGTGTTACAATCTGTTCTCTCACAACTGACGTATAGCTTGCTCTCATCCTACCAGGTTTGCTCAGTCTCAGTCATTTAGAACAGCAGAGTAACTCTAAAACACTGATATTCCCTTAAGATTCCCAGTTAAAATTATAATAATCTGTTGTTTTTGGAATAATAATAATAATGTTGATAGAAGACCAATAATGTTTTATTTCTTTTTCTTACAGTATAACTTTTGCTTGGGGTCTCTAGTGACCCCGTCGGTAGTCTATATGAGTGTTAATAGATGGGCTACTAAAACAAACATTGTCTTTTCTCTTGCCCAAGATAACACTACTTGAGAGATGCTTGGGACACTAACACTGGTTTGGACACAAGCGAAGAAGCCTTAGAGACAGGAATACCTCATGAGTAACATGGCACACATCTAGTAAAACCCCACAGGAACATTTGTGTTGTACTTAGTGAGATCAATGTCACTAGATAAGGAGCTAAACTGTTGATTGGTTCAAATGGGTGATGGTCCAGTGGATATCACTGTGATCTGTGACTCATGTCCTGTGACAGTGTGGGTGTCAATATTTAGGATCTACAAACGACCTCTTCCTGTTAGATTCAAGACAGGCCAAACCCACCGGCCAATTAGTGCGGCTTACTGGCACACACACACACACACACACACAACACACACACACACACACACACACACACACACACACACACACACACCACACACACACCACACACACACACACACAGTGGACTGGCAGAGTCCCAAATTTGGCTAACTTAGCTGTCATGCCTATGGTTTTAACTCCCGTCAACATCGCTCGCTTACAAACTCAGTCTCAGTCTATGCTCTCCACACACACACACACACACACACACACACACACACACACACACACACACACACACACACACACACACACACACACACACACACACACACACACACACACACACACACACACACACACACACACACACACACACACACACACAAACTCAAAACACAGCAGCCCTATCTCGGCAATTACCAGAGCTGTCTGTGATAAAGCAGCGACTCCTCCAGACAGGAGACACATAGTCATAGTCCCGGTAATGTAGAAACGATACACAGTTGGATCTTGTTATCCTCAATGACTCACACTGACTACATGATTAGTTTGTGTTCAAGGCCACACAACTCTTACCAGAGATGACTTCCCCCCAAAAAGAACTACATTTCTGGGATGCTTTCAACTTCCCCTTGAAGTGATTTGCTTACACTAAACATTTTGAATATTTTGAAACCAAAACTTTTTTATTTTTAAGTCTTTCGGCCTTGGGCACTTAAATAACACTGACCTGTGGCTGACATGTTTTTCATAAGCAATGAGTGAGTCTGTATTCCTATACTAACATCACTGTAAAAACTAGGGAAAGATTTGAGCTAGGAGGTTTCCATTCATCAGCAAGTGTGTTGGGTAGAGGGGGGATGTTGGGTCAGCTGTGATGTTGAGCTACATGTTGGTAAAACATGGACTGTGGGGCACTTTTTCAGCCGTTACTTCATCATTCCATCTCCTACAGTCACTTCCTCCGTCCTGTTTCTGTTTGCCAGAAAAAAAGGGTCAAATATACAGTATGTACCATCCATGGCCAGTAGGAAAGTGGCTCCATTATGGAAATGCCCAGGTTTAAGGTGAGACAGCAGAAAAAACATAGTTTTTTCAGGCACTGACCCATTTAGATATTTTTCTCTATTTTGCTACCATAACGTGTTTTATTTCATACTAGTCTGAATAAAAGTTTATTTGACTTACCTTTGCCTGTTTGCGTCTGTCTATATTTCTCCTACACAACCATCTTTAATGGCCATTAGGTCTATCAACATCAACTAAACTTACCATTATCATTCTTAACACTATTCTGAAGGTAATTACTGAAGGATTTGTTCATATATTGTTAAAGGTGAAGTAAGGAATTTCTTTATGTTAATATAAGTGTTACATCGCTCTTTGTTCATACAGTGATCACTTACATAGTGTGCACATTTCATAAAGCTGATCTCTCAGTCACCCGCTCTGCATACAATCGGCAAATAAACTTTTCGGAGATCCCGAAACTGATATCCAATCACAAGAGAGAATGCTACAAACTGGCACCCGTCTCACTGCCGGTGCACGCGCAGAGCGACAGATGGGTGAATGTTTATGTGCCTACAATGTTAGGAGCAGGTAAAAATATTTCGAAATGTCTGTTTTAATTATCATGTTTTATCACACTTACTTATCTGAGATGATGCTAGATAACTCGTTGTTTGAAGACCGCAGTGCATTAATGTGGTGACGTGGGGACGAGGGAGGGGACTGCTAACTGCAGTCAGTGACAGGAAGTTAGCTAAACTGACAATTTCGCTCCCTGAACCTTTAACTATCTGACTTTTTAAACATTTAAAACATGCAGAAAATGCATTTTTAAGACCTGTACATAGTATTTCTAAAATAAATACACTGAACGCTAATATGTTGTAAACATGAAATACAGATTTTAACTCTTTATCCAACATCTAGATTTTTGGTTTATAGAAAGATGCAACACATAATGTTCATAATGTACACATAACTAATTAGATTGCCAAATTTGCATGGTAATTCAAGCATTTCAGAAACCTTCTTTTAACGCAAAATATAATAGTTTAAATATCATTAATCAACTGGCTAAGATTCATGAGGATGTCTTTATATTAAAAAAGTTACCCTATTCACCAGCAGTGTCTTGCCTTAAAGAGTACGAGCGAGAGAGTAAAAGTGGTTTGCAGTCTGTTTCCTCCATAGAGAAGGCTGGGGAGCCCGACTAACCACAACTGTCCTGATGAAAGGCTTTTTTCTGTTGGACAAACATCAGGGGCCTTGTGTGTTGCTCTTCCTCTCATCCCCCCATATCCGCTCTGTCTATCTCCATTTGATTGGACATCCTCTTCTTGTAAAAGAGGATCAGACATTGCACGGCCTGGTCTCATGTAAAATGCATTTTTCTACATCTTCATTGGATAAGGACCGGAGACAAGCAAGACAACCCTGATACATAGGGAGTAAGCAGGGATTGTAATTACTGAGACATACAACATCTGCACGATGGCTTATACCATTCAATCACTTCTCCAGAACTACAGTATAAGAGTTTGAGATTGTTGGTCTACTCATCAATAAAGAGTTGACAGTAACCAGCAGTCAGTCATTAAAGGGATGGTTCAGTATTTTTGAAATGGGGTTTTATGGGGTACTTAGGCGTAGTTAGTGAGTTACCTTATGGAGATGGCGATCAGGGCAGTCACTATAAGGAGTTTGGGGGAGATGTAGCTGTAGCTGAAGTCAGCATTGTGCTGTTGCAGACCGTTTTTTCTCCACATAAATGCTAACCTTAAACCTAAATATATACGTTTAATTGTACACTTAACTGAGATTTATTCCGCCTTTTCAGTTTGCTGCCAGACAGCCGATTAGTTTTGTTTTGTTGTGTCTCTTGAATAATATGCGGCAGCTCTGAGTCAAGCTCAAAAACTCAGTGCTGGGTGATTCATTTGAAGTACTTTCTGTTCAAAACACAACTCACACTCAATGAACTGATGGCAAAAAAAGTGAAAAGTGATCACACATATACAGTATATATTTCACATCACTCTTGTTACTCTGTACAGTAAGTCTGCCAATCAGCAATACAGTCAGTCAGTAAAGCAGCAGTATGTGTTATTTCATATAGGCGGGGGTCTCCTATATACAGTAGATTGTAAGTCAGACTGTCATGGAGTTTTTTCGCCGACAAGCGGAAATGCCTCTTCTTGCCTAATTAGACGGAAGGGCCAGTCAAGTCGTCACAGGCTGAATTTCACTCATTTTAATCCTTTCTCCTCCCACTCTTCCCTTACCCCCCCTTTATATCTTTGTCCCTGGGCCCCAGTCTCTCTCTCTCTTTCTCCCTCCCTCCCTCTCTCTCTCTCTCTCTCTCCCTCCCTCCCTCTCTCTCCCCAATCCCCTGTGGACAAAATGTTCCACTTGGGATCAAAGATAAGGAGGAAGTGTTCTCTGGGAGAAGAGAACATGCAGAAATGAAACTGTTTACGGTCTTCCTAAGAGTCTGTAAATAGAACAGAGGTTGGTCAGCTGTCGGAGGCTGTTGTCCTTATGGCCCATAGAGCAAGACAGGGTAGGGGCTGTGTATTGACAAGGACTTCACGATACGATACGCATCACGATACACGACTCACAATATGATATATCGCGGTACATTGCGGCAGAATGCATTTCGCGATATATTGCGAAATGTCAAAATGAATACATCACATTATATTGAGAATTAAGCGCACACTTTAATTTATATTCAAACCTCGGCAATCCGAGGCTACAAGCCCTACTGCGACATCTAACTGAGCGGAGGTTGTAGGTTACAACCCGTTTAAAAATCTGTATTTTTTTTCTATAAAATATCGATACTGGAGTGGACGATACGATACAGAATCAAATATCGTGAAAAATAAATATCACAAATAGATTGCCGTATTGATATTTTTAGCACAGTCCCTAGACAGGAGACAAGTAAAGGAAAAAACATGTGAGCTGTCCAAAGACTTTAGCCAGCAATCCTTCTTTTCTAGAGGGGAGTCGGAGAATAATGTGAGTCACTTTTCCAGAGAAGTTTTGCAAGGCGCACTGACAGGATACTGGACGGTGTGTGCTAACGACATGATTTGTCACCGACCGGGTTGAGATGTAAATAGAAGCAGGCTGGCTAACAGATGACAGAGATCAGGCTGATCTCCAGATGTGAGAGTAAGTGAGTGAGTGAGTTCACATAAACACACATATAAACACACACACAGACACAAACACAATCAATATGTTTGATTCATACGCAAGGTTAGAGGGAACAACTGCCATATGGGAATGAAGTGCGAGTGAGGGATACACCTTGAACTATGGACACAGGTAAGAACAGCTGGTGAGGGGCGCTCACCAGCTGTGACCCCCATAGAGGCTCAATCCTCATCGCAGCAGACCCGGGTTTGAGACTGGCCCTAGGTCCTTCTCTGCATGTCATTCCCCGTCTCTGCCCCATTTCATCTCCATCCCTTCAAACTGTCTGATAAAAAAAGCCCCAAGTAAATATGGTGAACACAAGCCAGACCACTCTCTTTAGAAGGAAGGCTGAATCTTTTCAGCCAGCCAGGCAGACAGACAGACAGCTGGGATTTGTTATTAAGATCGATTAATGGGCCTGTCACAAAAGTAGAATGCTGTTCAGAATTCACATTATTGCAGATTGACGCCATACCCCCCCCCCCCCCCCCCTCTACATACACGTGTAGATAGCAGCTGAGATGGACCCAGCAGCCAGACCCCCACGCCCTGCCTTATCCGACCCGACCTCTCCCTTCCTGGGCAGCGGCGATGGATATCACTGTCTTAAAACTAGTCAACAAGCAACACATGAGTTACAGTGAGGCTATCAAACAACATCCTGCTCTTTCCTCCATTGGATTCAGTTAATACAGCACTACTAAAGAACAATTACAAATCAATTTTTTTTTTGTATGATGACTTGCAGTTTCACAATTTGCTCACTGCAACATGTCTTGGAGTTATTTTTAAAAGGGGATAACTTTTTGAAAAATTTGAAGATGAGATCGCTTTATCTTAGCCTTTTAGTGACTCAATACTTCTTGTGCCATCTACTGCATATTAGAGACTGCAAATATCAACGCTTGAACCCCCCCGTAAACCCAAATCCACAAAATCCTTCTAACTATGTCATTTGGGGAGTCAGTTGCATGATAGTGAAGCATCTGAAAAGAGTTAGAAATATTTATCAATCCAAATTAAAGATATTGTCATTTAAGTTTTCTAAACTTTACAGAAATGTGGTTTGGATAAGGCAGGCTATGCTCAGGTTCTTATTACACAATAAGTATTTTTGAACCAATCACAGCAGTTCTCGCCCTGAAAGTTCTATAAAAACTATTACTCCTGTCAAAATGGTTAAGACATAAAATAGGTTTAAAAAAAAATAATTTGTATAATATTTATTGATTTTTACTATTTTAGACAAGGGTTTGAGAGGCTTTAACACCACGAAAGGATAACCGTCTAACAATATCACATGTTGTACTGAAAAAAAAACATGAAAATGATTGTATTGCTGCACTGTTTCAAAGCCATCTATTCATCCCTGCCCTCCTCCTCTGGGCTCTGCTCTCCTCAGATGACAGAGTAAGGGATGGACTGATGCTGGAGGGATGGGGCTTCTCTATGCCACATGTCTTGGCCCTGGGCTTTCTCCTCTCTCTCCCTCCCTTCCTCCCCCCTTCCTCTCTCTCCCCCTCCCTCTCTCTCAATTAAAAAAGTTACACTTTCACAATAAAATAAAATATAGTAAAATAACAGTAAAATAGAGAAGATTAAATTAATCTAAAAGAAAGCTATATATTATATGAAAATGAATAATCATGAAAATAAAACAGCGAGGCCTGGTGTAGAATGTGATTCCCTCTTTTTTCTCTCTCTCTTCTCTCTCTCCATGGCTGGTATTCCCCGCCCTGTATCCCTCTGTCTATTCATCCTCCCATCCCTCCCTCAATGAGCCTTTCACAGCCTCAGCACTGTGGGGTTTTGAGCTAGGCTTGCAGCTCCTTTCTGAGGAATGCAACTGAGCGGCCTTCACATTGGCACTGATATTCCAGACGGCTGCCCTCATGGAGCCACTGTCATGACACTGCTCTACCAATATGGTACTGTATATACAGTGGTGGACAGTAAGAAGTGTACATTTAATTGGGTACTTTTGAGTACAGTTTTGTAGTATTTCTACTTGAGTATTTCTTGATTTAAAAAATGTTTTTCTTCTAAAATACAATTGGCCACAAGCAACTTTCGACTGTTGTCACCACTGGTTCTATATAATAAATGTATGCATGCATTTTATATTGTATGGTCCAGTGCAAATCACATTTAATATTTTACCAAGAAGGGGGGCTATCTCCCAGGGGCCCCTGTTACATAAAGATTAAGATTAAAGGGTCAGCATAGGGTCTTAACCTTGAATTAGTGGGGTCATGGTGGTGGCTGGGGCACATTCAGCCTGCTCCATATAAGTTCATACATTCTACTTCCAATGGTTTGTACACCTAGATCAAAGTGATTGAATCACTTAATATTAGGTTGTATTGATTGAATGGCAAAAAAACATAGCATCTAATTCCAGCTACCTTTAAAAGATGACAAAGGGTGTCAATAAAAATGCTTTCACAGCCTCAGGAATGTACAACTCAACCAAACATCAAGATAATACAGTCTAAATGACAACTATGTCCACTATGCCTCTGTGTTTTATGTATCCGGTTCTACTAAGGAAAAACCCATACACGTCTCCTTCCCACAGCCACTACTTCTTCAGTCTACTGCAGTGTCCTCAGTTTACTTCATTACATTTATCATGCCAGTGTTTTGACACCGTTTGGTGAGACATCTGTCAGCTCTCTGGCCAGATGAGTCCATGTTAATGCATTTCATATGGTGGACCTGGACAGGATTCCCAAATCCAAAGACTATCCAGAAAATGTGTTGTACTTTTCCAAACACTTTCTGTTTAATGCAGAAATTAGGAGTGGAGCGTGTCGAGATGAAACACGTTGCTGATGCTTATTCTCAGGTTCAGTGCTGGTAAACCATTGCAGGAGTAAATGTAAGGAACATTAAAGTGTCCTCATGGCTACACACTTAGTGGCATTTTGCGTACGTCGAAACATAAACCTGTCAACTTCAGTTAAGCTTGAAAAATGATTTGCCATATATCAACTTGTGTCTCGGAATTTACGGCCATTTTCCCTTTTCCGGGGCACATAAACCGTAAATATCCTTTCACAGTGGAGGGGAACAGATGGAAATAAGCATAAAAGTGGGTACTGAATATGTATTTTCTCATTCTGGATTTGACAAAATATTTTGGTAAATACAGTGAATCATGTCCCAGCTCATTACAGGTATACTGTCCCTCACTGTATCACAACTGATTGTATTTTAGATTTTGAGAGCATGCTGAGAATGGTCCGATGTGACGTGTATCCTTACCTTGGCCTCACACTTCCTGTGGGTGGCTGTCTTGCATACTAGATAGAATGAGAGAAAAAACAAGAAGATAAAATGAATATTGTAACATCTGCATGGTCCACTTCTTCTTATTAACAAGCTTTATTAGTAGTTTAGTTGCATCCGGGTATTTTCTAAGCATGCTAAATCTGACCACAAGAATTGGGACATCCTAAATCTTTCTCTACCATACTAAATAGTGTGGAAGTATGGGGATTGGAACGGTTATTGGCCGCGTTTCCCAGATGCGATCGTTCTTTGGGGCCAAAGAAGGGTCGAAAGAAGGGTTCGCCAAAGAAGGAGCGTTAAGATACGGGTGTTTCCCAGATGGCTTCTTAAGTGCCTTCTTTGGAGAGCCGTAAGATGAAGCGAAAGAAGCATCGAAAGACGTTCTTTAGTGGGAGCTGTCCACCGCGGTCGTGCTGAAACTGAATAAATCGATGCCAGGCGAATCGATCACCCACCTCTTTATCAGCGCATAAGTCACACACAGCGCCCCGTGGTCTCCCCCGCACAGGTGGAATTAGGCTACGCATGTATCGTGTGTGTGGGGGGATGTGTGGGTGCGGGTGTGTGTGGCAACAAGTGTATCAAAGTAGTAATCAAGCCCATTAGCGCATATAGCCTACCCCGTGGATATAGGCACACACATGTGAGAATGGAAGAAAGCGGCAGCAAACGAAACAAGCGGGCACCGTCGTTTACCGTGGAGGAGATGGGCGTCTTAGTGGACGAGGTCTGGCAGCACCGGGGAGTTTTATTCGGGGGAACAAGGGGCAAAAAGAACATCACGGTGAAGAACCGTGTTAGGCAGGCCATAGCCGAAAAGATGTCCCCCTCCAGCCCATGTGGCCTGCGTGACTGGCGTGCTGTGAGGAAGAAGTGGCAGGAATTCCAGAACCAAACAAAAAGGAAGAGTGAGAAGGTTTCACTAATCAATCTCCCTTCGTTGCAGGTGATGCAGACGCCCAGTAAAGACAGCGCGGAGTAACCCCTCCCCCATATGGTTTCAATAAACTATTTTGGTTTCTTTTCAACCATGTATTGTGTGGATCATTTTGCATTGAAATGAGGGTGTCAAACCTAGCAACAAAAAGTCCCAGGCAATTTGTAATTTATCTAAGCGTAGGTTAATGACGTGTGCGTATTGTGCACCCTTTCAACAGCATTCCAGTGCCAGACTTTCAGGTAAAGCACCCGGACACTGCAGCAATAATCATAGTGTGCAGGACGTTACATGTAGCCTACATCTGCTGGTTCTGTTTATTTATTTCAGCCTTCAGGCCTGAGAGTTGATATGGGTGATGTGTGGTGGTTGTGGGTTTATGGTTTAGTGCTTGGTGACTGGTGGTGATGAAGAGGTAGGGGCTGCGGGTTGTTGGACCGGGCTGAAGGCAAAATTGCAGCGGGTTGCTCTGGATGTGTGGAGACACCAGAGTGATCAGCCGTTGGATCTCCGCACGGGGCAGCCGGTACTTTGCCTGGACGGCCCGGTCTGATAGCACGTCCAGTGGGGAGAAGTGCCGACGCACGTATGCATTTCTGTAAAACCGTCTGGCTTTGCGCACGGCGAGGCTGTTGGTTCGCAGTGAGAAGGTGTTGTATTGCAGCCATGGTTTCTCACACGCGTGGACTTTGGCAACGCCTTTAGCAGGTGGAGCCGCTCTGAATGAGGTTCAGCTGAGTTAAATTAAATCTGTTTCTTTGATATCTGTGAAATGCCACAGGGTTGTTGATGTTTTTGTTGTATGTGTAGTAGACTAGTAGTACTATAAACTCACATGTGTGTGGAAAACGTAAACGTCTAATTCATTAAAACATTTTTTTGTCTCTACTATTAGTCTATGTTTCTTGCGCCAGTGGTCCGCATTGAGCATTGTTTTATTATTTCGAAAAGTGGAGGAAATTAATTTCCCTGACGCGGCATGATCACTGACGATTTGGTCGCTAAGAAGGTTGAAAGAGTGGGTCAGCTCCGTCGTACAGTTCCATCTTAGTGAAAGAGCTACTTTCGCTAAGAACGAATCTGGGAAACGCATTCTTCTTTCACAGCGTTCTTAAGAGCGCTCCAAAGAAGTACTTAGCCCAAAGAGGCTCTTAACGATTCTGGGAAACGCGGCCATTGTCTGTTGGCTTCGCCCAGTAGCCCAGGTCTTGGTGGGGCTATACACTCCAGACTAGGACATTGCTTACCATGTTCATGTTGATCATTTTCAGTGTCACGGAACGGTGAGCACACACACACACACACACACACACACACACACACACACACACACACACTGACTGTAACACCATGAAGACCCTGGCTGGAACATTTACCTCTGCAGAAGGAGCCCACGTTGTCCACATTC
>CM047511.1:7193600-7239828 GCA_026122265.1 Ammodytes dubius
CCCCTTCCTCGCTGTACGTCTGCCAGCCGTCAACAGAACAGTAGCTGGATTGAATGAAGGAAGGGTTGGACACACATATACAAGACATTTGCACACACACACACACACACACACACACACACACACACACACACACACACACACACACACACACCACACACACACACACACAGGCAAAGATTTATGCAGATACAAATGTCAATAACAGATACTGGAGCTATTTGTGCACACACGGTGGAAACCCTCTTGTTTCTCTCTAAAATGAGTCCTGATATTTGGACAATGATGGGCATTGTGTGGGAGTGGTTGATGGTTCATTACTGAGGACAGGGCTGGACACTGTGACCTCAGCTTTATGGCTGCAGATGGTCAGTGAGGACACACTCAGCCTAGAGGGGGAATCCTCTTCTTTCTGATGTTGTCACAATAACTCTGTGATTGTTACTTGTATAAAGGGGACTTTGTCTTTTTTAGAGCTTTTAGCTTGTTATTTTCAGGCCAGGCATCTGTTCCTAAAAGTCCAATCATATGATCATGCAGGCCTACAGTATAGCGTGTATATAATTCATTTTACATTTCATATTGCTTGAGTGTGATTGTGTCTGGCAGCATGACCGCCGAGCCAAGCTGCATGGAATCAAACATTTTCACTTTTTTTCTCATTTCATCACTGGCATGGTTCTGCCTCTGGACATCATCTTATTTATATAGAGTATACAGTAATTTTATTTTCTGGTCAGATAAAGCATGCAAAAAAAATACCTTGATGCCCACTACATCTGTTCTAGATTTTTAGTATTAAAATCAGCGTGCTATTCGTGGTGATTCTGACCCACAATCCAGTGCGCACTAGAAGGCGTCACATCGACGGAGCCGCCGTATGAAAACAACCAGGGAAAACAACCGACGGATATATAAGCAAGAGGCAAAGCTCAAGCAGGCACAATGTTATGATAAAATAAATAGGTAAAAGGATGTCCCAATTGTATGCCTACTGCATGCCAACTAGATTATTTTTATGGTCAGCTGTAGTATGTGGAATAAGAAAAAGAAAAGAGTGTGCAATTTGGAACCCAACCCAAGTCTCATTTATGGGACAGGAAAGTTTAATGTCCAGCAGAAATGGACAGCCGCCCAAAATGAAATTACAATAACAGTATGTTTCACACACTTACAACCCACAGAGCAGTCCAGTGGTCTGTTGGTGACTTCCTGTGTACTTAAATCCCACCCTCCATTGAGAGTCACTCACATTGGGCCCGTGTCTGGGGTTCCTGAAACATTTTTTGGCATGGAGGTCCGAGCATGTGTGTGTGTGTGTTTTGTGTGTGTGTGTTAGCCAATGTTTGTCAATTAATTTGTACGTGAGTGTATGTGCACGCTTGTGTCCAACAGGGTGGGACAGGCAGGGGAAGGAACAGAGACTGCCTGTTCCTGAGGTGAGGTCAGCACAGCACCGGCCATGATGCACTTCCCTTCACTAGGACACACACACACACACACACACACACACACACACACACACACACACACACACACACACACACACACACACACACACACACACACACACACACACACACACACACACATACAAAAGACAGGCATGCAGGCGGACACACAAACACACACACACACACACACACACACACACACACAAAGGTACACATACAGACGCACTTACAGTGCACGCACACACACACACACACACACACACACACACACACACACACACACACACACACACACACACACACACACACACACACACACACACACACACACACACACACACACACACACACACATACACACACACAACTAGAATGACTTGTTGCTTCAGCCAACACCCCCTGCTGCAGTAGTTGATATTTGGGGGCAAAATGAACCATCTGTTTCCCCTCAAACATGTTAGCCATGTATACTGTGCAGTGGCCTCAGCTGACTGGTGACCTCATCCAGAGGGTGGTGGTGAATCAGTCAATAAGGTTCTTAGTGCGTCTGATCAGACTGCAGCCTCACACACACACACACCACACACACACACACACACACACACACACACACACACACACACACACACACACACACACACACACACACACACACACACACACACACAAAGTGCAGTCTGAAGGATACCTGTAGCTGCTAATCACTTGCATCAGTAACTCTTTTTATTAAGGTCCTTGTGAAAGAGTGTTAGATGCTTCCTAAAATGAATGTGTTCATAATAACATAATAAATATGTTAATTATGAGATTATAAGAGATTTATAAGCACCTATAAGAAAGCTTTACTAAGCTTTGGCATTGTTCTCCCTTTAGATCCGGTAGCGGCAATAGGCATAATGAACTGTTAAATGCAAGTGCATAGTCAAAATGGAGTCAGCGATTCTGGAGAAAACTGGTTGTCAAAATTACTTATTGTCAAAATTACCAAATAACTACTGTACTGTGGGTGTGCTGAGAAAAAAATCCAGTGTTAATACACAGCCTAGGGCATGTTGCTAGCTATGGTGGCCATAGACATATAAAAGTCTATGGTTAATACACAGCCTAGGCTCTGTGAACAGGCCTGCACGTTGGACCCCCTTTGTTTACCCCATGTTTACAAACCAGGTTACAGAGCCTAGGGTGTGTATTAACACCAGCATCTTATAATTTCACAATAAACATGTTTATGCTGTTATTACTAACACATATAGTAATCTTCATAAGCATCTATTAAAGGCCTCCTTAACTAATAACACACACTTATAACAAGGACCTTAACATCATGCGTCACCCGGCCCTTGCAACCATTCTGTTTCAATGCTGCAGGATTTCCCCGACGAGAGTGAAAAGCTGCTACTGTGGATTCTGAACTGAGTGGAACTGCACCTGGCACAGCAGGGGACCGTGAACCAGCCTCTATGTCAGCCTGTTGGCTAATGGCAGTGAACAGGGGGGGGGGGGGGGGGCTGCCAGGTAAACACAGCCATCATGGACCATTTCTGGACCATCAAACTTCTCAGTTACACCCAATAATAATTACATATAGTATAAAATAGCTGCTGTCTACAGAGTACAGTGCAGTCTTGTACTCCTGGTTTTACTGGGCGCCTTTAGAGTGTTAGTGCCTTGCTCAAAGCAGTGTTTATGGAGGAGGATGAGGAGGAGGGCCATTACTTTTTGGAATTCCTTTTCCCATGTTCTCCCATAAAAGTTTTATTTTTTTTGCTTTTTTTTCAAATCACAAGCTTCCTTTCCCATTTGATCAAAATGAAGGCTTTCTCCAGCTTATCTGCATTACATATGGTTCACTATAGGAGTAAAAATGGCTAATTATGCCACTGTTATCAGTAAAGGAAAGGTTGGCCAGGTCGGACAATGTTATCTTGTTGGTAATCCGTCGTCGCTGTTTTCCTCACACTGCAAAGCAGGATGGGAACTCTGACCAAACACTAACTGGGCCCATGTTATGAACCAGGCAACGGTCATTCATCAGGGTTGGCGATGCATACATACAGAGAACACACACACCTGCAGTGTGATGAGCGGACAATTACATACAGCAAGCACACATTTGTCATCACGCACACACATGACAGGACATGGGTTTGGTTCATAGCATCCTTTTAGTTTAGACAGTTGTACTATAAATGTAACCTTGGGAAAAAATACGACATGCACACACGCGCATACACACACACACACACACACGACACACACTGAAAACACACACATCACACACACACACACACAACACACACACACACACACACACACACACACACACACACACACACACACACACACACACACACACACACACACACAACACACACACACACACACACACACACACACACACACACACACACACATATAGCTTTTCATCAGGATGTGACCAGGCTGGAAGCAACATATTGCCATCACTTTGTAATTCAATTCTTAAACTTATGCATGTAGTGAAGTGAACCACATTGCACATGTTATGTAATCATATAGGAAAACACAAACTTTGGGTCTTTATCTTTCAACAAAAGTGTCGGCATATAGCTATACCTAATGGTATAGGCTAAAATAGACCAACAAGTGGCATATTCAATCCATGCTTAACAGGTAAAACATTTTTTCTCATTAAGTATGCAAGATTGACTGCTTGTATCTAATGCATACAGTGGGGTTTTTCTGATTTCAAATTGCCCACACATTTTAAACTAGCTTTATTTGTAATAATCGTCTAGGTTAAAACCTTGCATGCGCGCTCGTGAGAAACTTTTTTTTTCTTCTCAAACATGACTTTGTGACATGAACCTGTAGTGAGTGGCGCTGACGCAGTAGCCTAGAACAGCGGGGCGGATTGTGGGGAGCAGCTTAACGCATCATATGACCCCATTCAGAACATTGGGATGTCACTTTAATCAAGTGCGACGCCGTGTCTCTGGGTTTCTCACAGCTCCTGTACGCTGAACCCAGCACATTACAGTATTATAGAGAAAAATCTCCTCCCAAGAGAACAGCACAGACAGCCAGGCTACAACATACTTCATTTTTTTCTTAAAGAGGACCAGCCTGGAGAGAGAAAATTAAAATGAATAAATAGCTATAACAACTTCAGATGACTCCTAATTTATGGAGTCTATACAGGATGCGAAACACTCTCAAAGTCCGCAAACTGTAGCCTACAGCCAAAAACACGCGCATGAAATCTCAGCATCATACATTCATCTACAATCTTTCCATAAGGACCGCAAACAGTTCAAGCGCATGAGAGCAATGTAAAATAATAAAGTGCACATCCAGACCCTATCAACTTTCTCTCCATACTTTTGAAACTTTTTCTGGATCTCTTACCTTGTTGCTTTTCCCGCTAATCATATCCACTGGTTTTAGACGCTTCCCCTCATTCTCAGTAAAGGGCCATCAACAACACGATTTGCCTGCCTCAGTCAAGTCTGAGATCACTTGTTTTCTTTGCCCCCGGTCCACACACCAGTCCAGTGCTGGGGCTGCGAGGAGGAGCAACACACGGTAGATACACGCATAGGGGGAGTAACTACTGCTGGAATAAAGCTCTCTGATTGGCCCGTCTGCCGAGGGGGCGCGGAGGTAATACTCGGTCTGGATTGGCTGATATTTAACACTGGGTAAGGTGATTAGAAAATAAGTTTGCTGTGATTGAGGAGATGGTTCCAAAATGGGCTTTGACATGATCATCTCCCTTCATATTTCTTTTTTTAACACTTTTGATACTGGACGGTAATATTTTTGGATTGATTTAGAATGTGCTTGTGCTAATCAATGTTATAGAGTACAATGATTCATAGATTTATTTTAAACTATAGCCTAACTACAGAATGATGGTAGGTGGATCTAAGTGCGAAACTACCACAATAAATAAGTCATGAGTGAAATATTTAGTGTGCTCCAAATAGCCTGTAAGAGGCATTTGAAATCTGAACATGTAAACAAACGTGGCTATGAAGCTCTCCCCACACACACACCACACACACACACACACACACACACACACACACACACACACACACACACACACACACACACACACACACACACACACACACACACACACACACACACACACACACACACACACACACACACACACACACAACACACAAATATTGGGGCGTTTTAATTATGGGCCCCATGTGTGGCTCCGAGCCTCTCTTCCTCATTACAACATCATGATATGTCTAACACATGTTTGTGTCAACACAGGGATGGAGAGCAACATGAATGCTGTGGGCACAGAGAGGATTCTACTTCAGACACTGGGTGTCTGTATATTAATAATACTATTAAGTATGAAAATGTGGATATTACAGTTTTATCAATGTTTTTTCTCCTATTTTCTTGTTCTCAGTATGGATTCAGTCAAGTTTTGAATATTTGCTTCCACTTGAAGTGGCCGAGGCCTGATGTTTTCAAACATTTAATATTATCCGTAGATTGTCTTGTAGTTCTATTGCAACTACACAAGTATGGATTATCATTAAAAAACATATTGTCACTGATGACCATCTCAATTTATGATGTTAACTTCTTTTAAATAAACCTAACCTTATCTACACAGTAAATGCAAAGGTCCATACTTGGGTACAACTACCTTTGTTTGGATAGTCTTCATCATCCTTATATTGGGCATTATGTGGTCAGTGATACACAAGGCACACATGCCGAGGTTAACATATGCATTGAAGCTGCTGCTGATAGGCACACATGCCCAGTTAACATATGCATTGAAGCTGCTGCTGAGTAGAGATCAGTGTGTCAGTACATCACCTAGTGGTGAAACATGACAAATGCACCATGGAGACAAGTACATGATATCAATCCACCCAGTAAAATGCCTTCATTCCTTCTCACCTACAAGCAACTCTATGGTAAGTACACAGCCTAGGCTCTGTGAACAGGCATGCACGTTGGACCCCCTTTGTTTACATACCAGTTTACAGAACCCAGGCTGTGAATTAACACTGTTTTTTTTATCAGCACACACAAAGTAAAGACAGGTAATGGATCGTAAGGAGATATCCACTGATTTTGAAAAAAAAGGGATTTTCGATACCACGTGTTCTCCAGAATTGCTGACTCTACCTTTAAATCAAGAGAAAACATTCCTTACTTTATATTATGTTGATACAAATCTTTTGAGTTCTTGCCAGACAGTCTGTGCTTGCTTATGGTTATGATTATAGCCTATGAATGCATACTGGTCTGTTCCCTTTTGAGTTGCCATGTCTTAAACTGTTAGCCCATGGTATAGCCCAGTCTCAAACTCCTTAATGCACACTGCATTATTTCTGTCTGCCGCCCCAATCTCTTAAGTCACTTCCATATGTGTTACATTGACGTGCAGGTATAGACGAAGGGCTGTACAGTATATCCCCAGCAATCAGTGCCTGCAGTGCAACGTGACTGTGAGTCATGGCATACAGTGTGCAGTAATCCCCCACCAAAAACAACACATGCTTTTCCTTTTTGCTCAGGATCCAAGAATTTCCAGCTCACGATAATAAAGGGAAAGGCGGAGTGATGAATGGGAGGTCGAGGGCAGTTCGATAATTGTTTGTGGAATTTTTTAACGGCAGCCTTTCTTTTTTTTGGATGGTGGCAAGAGAGATGGATTAAGGTTCAGAGAACAAAGTAGCAAGGTGAAAAAGGTAATAGGAGGGTCGAGGGAGGGGGGGGGGGCACATATGTGTATGAGACTATAACATACAACAACATACCAAGGGGACCATGAGAGACAGGAAGCCCGTGCTTGGGATTGGAATGAGGGGTTGAGTCGGTGGGTAAAAACGTGGGGGGAAGGGTCATGTTGGAGGAAAGATGGAGATGTAGAAAAGAGGGGGATGGAAGAGAGAGGAAAGATTTTGGGGTGTTCATTTGAGGGGAACATTGGGCTCTTAGCAGACACACAAAGGCTTTTGAATGAAGCTCTCTCTGCACTTATAGACCAATTCTGAATGACTGCATTGCAACACCGTAGTGCAAGGTGCTTGATATTGGCAGACACTGAACCCTGTTTGGTTTTTGTCAAGTCTTTATCATACGGAGAATTAAAGAGTCTTGATGAAGTGGAATGACTTGGATCACGCTTGGATGTAAATGAGACAGAGGTGGAGAGAGAGGGAGAGAGGGAGAGAGAGAGAGAGAGAGAGAGGGAGAGAGGGAGAGAGGGAACCCGGGCCAAGAGGAAATGAGGGGAGGAGGAGGAGGAGGCTAGAAAAAGGGGGCCGTGTAGTTTTGACGAAGGATTGTGTAAGACAGCGCTACGCCAGGGACTGATAGGACACAGCTGTGGAAGGAGCAAAAAAGAGTGGGAAAGCAGTGGGAAGAGCGGGTGAAACACACACCCGCCGATGACTAAAATGAGCACATGTTCACATGCACTGTGCTGATGGGTTCACTAATGAGTCCATTCAGTCAGCCAAAGCAGCTCAGTGCACAAAACATTTATTTTCTTTTCCAAAACATGGACAAACGTCAAGCTCCACATTTTTTTGGAGTGTAAGAAAAGGCAAAATATTTCATGCATGGTTTGCTGTGAGGTGTTTTTCATTTTTCGAAGGGCGGGTACTGGCTTTTGGATTTGTTGGGGTTTTATGCCGACTTACCGAGGGCGGAAATGTTTTTTATGTCTTTCCCTTTCCCCTTTGGATCAGCCTGCTCCCGCTACGCACAACAACAACAAGCATTCCTCAAGTCAATGCTCGAAGTTTTGGGGATGGATTGGGGCCGCAAGAATCTGCTCTGCGACAGCCACCCTCTGAGTCTGACGTCTACCCAAGGAATTCACATTACCTCCCCATCGTGTAGGAGTGTGAGAGTTCATTTTCTATTCTATTCTGGATTTTCTTTTTAGGGGGGGAGGATTATATTTAACCTGTTCCTTCCTGTGTTGGGTGTGTGTTTGTAGTGAATGCCTGTGGCTCAATGCCTCAGTTATTGGTCACGGCCAATCTAAACTTGGTTGCTCATGAATTATGAAGGGACTCTAGACAAATACATATAAAAATAAACATTGTCACGATGCGAGTTCTCTATGTATTTGTATGTTCAACAACACACACTAAAGGAGAAGATTAGAAAATTAAAAAATACACTTTTTGACAGCTGAAACAAACACGTATTGACAGAGTAGAATTAACTCAAATTTCTCAATCACTGCATATGCTAATGTAGCATGGTAACCCACTCACAATGACATTACTCATAGGCTGAGCAGGTATAACATCACGTTCACCATCTTAGTTTAGTGTGTTAGCTATAGGTTACAGTCGCTATTAGTACTAAACCTAAAGCACACGCTCTTAGATTCTCACACTATCTATAAGGGAGACACCAGCCTCCCTCCTGTGAAAACCAATTTTGGCTGCTTGGTCATGACCCAGCTTTCATGACCATAGGTGAGGGTAGGAACTCATTTTCAGCACCTTGGAGTAGACTTTACCAGGGAGGCTGAGCAGTATGATACCCCTGTAGTTGGCACACACTCTCCGGTCCCGATTTTTGAACAAGGGAACTACCACACCGGTCTGCCACTTCTTTGGCACTGTCCCAGACTTCCATGCAATGTTAAAGAGATGTGTCATCCAGGACATCCCCTCCACACCCAGAGTTTTCGGAATTTCTGGATGGATCTCCGGTAATCTCCCATCAGCCTCCAGCTCTGCCTCTACCATGGTAAGTCAGATTCAGTAGGATTAACCATGACGTCTTACTGAATCTTGTCTTTGTCCGGCCAACTCGTCTGAGACAAATTTTCCAAGGGAGCACTAAGCTCCAGACCATTTAGCCCTAACCTTTGCAGGGACATAAAAAAACTTTTCGCCATGATAAGGTGATGTTTCATCAGTGAAGCCCACAAATATCAACCTCTTGTTATACCAGAGGAAAATGAAGGGGGTCAATATCATTAGGATTCACCCATTCGTCCATCCAATCGTGGATATTTGAGTTTGGACTGAAGTGTCGGACAAACAAACAGAATGATGTTTCTATCTCTAAATCTGTGCTGATAGAATGCATAAAAATGGCAATGGAGGCTGTGAGAGAATAAGTTTAATAATAAATCAATCTGTCAAGTGATTCCAATAATGACTCTTGGTACTTAAACCCTAGGCTGTACATTATATACATGTTTATAACTTTCTGGACAGATATTGTGGCCATTGACATTAACTAACATTTAAATGTACTGTAACCTAAAGGTGGCAGCTTCATTACTTCTGTCTGAGGATCACACAATTCATTCTCTTCATTGTTTTAAAGAGAAGAAAATGATGTATTATCTCTCCCCACCAGAGCTTATTTCATGAATCCAATGTTGCTCGTCAGTGCTCCAGCTGTTCTCCATCAATAACCGTCCAATTATCATTGCACAGAAAGGCAATGAGGTGCATCATAAGCAATTATCAAAGACATATTTTCATATATTATCCTGTGTAAATCATGATTTTATTCTGCTTTTAGGAACACATGTTGTATGTTGATTGTCCCAGTTTGTTTTGCACTGTATGTTTGAGACACGTCACGACAGACAATGACTTTTTCTGAATCTCAATCTGAGTTATTTGGCTAATATGACGATAAATGTGAAATCACAAAAGGCTACAGATAATCTCAGCTACTCCACTACAAGTGAATAATGAACCAATGAAAACAATACCAATGCTCACCAAAACCATTATTGACACAGAATCAGACACTCAGCCTACGGAAGGATGTGTTTGAACCCCACCCATCACTACAACTCTTCAGTGCAGCAAGTCAACAAACTCTTTCTGCAGCTATTGCATAACATTCCTCTCAAATGGTCTTGAAATTACAATGTATAACTTTTTGCATTTCATCAAATGAAAGTAGTTAATGATAAAAAAAACAACAACTATGAACCATTTCCCATGTTCAGTTAATTATGTGATCACGCTGAGAGAAGCATGTGGAACATCACTTTCTGTTGCCAATGTTTCCAGTAAGTACTTGGCATCATAGCGACTGGGTATGTATGAGCATGGTGTTTGTTGCCAGACTATAAAGAAATGAATGCCAAGTGACATTCTGAGGCAGGTTCATCTCACTAACTGTTGCTTCTATTCACACTTGTGATTGTCTGCAGATCCATTGAAAAACCTCCAAGAAAAGACAAAAACAATGCGAAACCAGTGATGAAAAATACCATAAATAGATGAGACAGCATCTCCTTCTCTAATAATAATCAGTGGGATCTAACTGGTTCCCACAGCCCAGTAAAGGGGTGGTGGTGGGGGGTGAGGAGATGGGGGGGGGGGGTCGGTCTCTGGCTGGATGACGTGGTGCAGAGGGCTCACCATTCCCACGCTGCTTAGCATGTGATACGGAGCCACTGGGACTGTGGTGCAGCCAAGCATTAGCGCACACACACACACACACACACACACACACACACACACACACACACACACACACACACACACACACACACACACACACAACACACACACACACACACACACACACACACACACACAACACACTGCAACATACACACACAGCAACATACACACGTAAAACAAGCCCAGATGGAGTCAAGGATGCACACAAACAAACTAACAAAATATCTCACACATCTGGATAAAAAACCCAACACATACTCCAGTCTGTATGTAATCCAAAGTGATGTAAACTGGTGGACAGAGGTCAACATTCTCAGTGTTCCTCTTGTAAAGCACTTTGCAGATATAACTCCAGCCAGCCAGCCAGCTAGCCCGCCTGTTTACTCTATGGTCATTCCCCCTTAGCAGCGCTGAGGCCATTACAACAGAACCATTGTATCTACACAGATGTGACTTCAGCTCGGAGATGCAATCGTCATCCCCCATCATCTTTTAACTCAGGACATACACACAAACACACTCCTTGTAAATACAATCCAGTATAAACAAATCTTTGAATTTGAGTTGGAGTGCACTGCAAGGGCTTAGGAAGCTAGTGGCATGATATAAAAACTTAAATTAAAGAAGCATGGGACTTTTCTCATACATGATCATCTGCTATCGATCAAGACTGCTCTCTTTGACCCCTCTTGGGAACAGGACAGCACACCTTGTGGGGGGAAGGCAACACAAATAAAGCTATGCAGTTGTGGAATTCAAAATGCACATACTAGTACTGACATCAGAAACATGTATTCCTGTATGATGACCTTCAAGTAATAATTAAAATAAAGTTAACAGGAAAATGTTTTTTTCTTCCTGGTAACAAAAATGACTATTATATTCCATTGGGCTGACTCTAATAAACCAATTAGCAAAATTGGATTAGGAGGGTATACATTAAAGCACAAGCACTAGTGTATACTAATTATTAAGTTAGGCATGTCATTTAGCATTGAGTCCCTCACTAGCCTTAGACAGAAAAGAGTAGCGGGCCACAGAGGTCCACAGCTCCAGATTGTTTTCAGTTTTGAACTTCTACTTGCTTACTCAAACATAGAGTAAAATGATAAGAATAGTCATAGCACATTGCACTTTCGATAAGAAGATCAGCAAATAAATCATTTACAGCCTAAATATAGCCTATGTATACAGTATATACAGCCTTGGAAAAAATTAAGTGACCAGTCTAGATTTTTCTTCAATCTTCATCTGTGCATTACTTATGGAAAATGCTCTAAATGACAATATTTTTATTGTGAATTTGGTAGAAATGTTGTCAGTAGTTTGTAGTCAGTATTTCCTTTGTATATATACATTCAATGAAATAATAACTCACTTGAAGAAAGTAAGTAAAGTCTGTATAACTGCTTCACTGGCCTTCCAGAGATGTGTTTTGATTATGGTGACCCATGACCCTCATCTAGTTGTGTCACATCACATGACCGGCTCAAACATTACATCCAAAACATTTCCACAGAAATGTGTGACTGACAAGATGATCACAGGATCAAAAGCAGCAGCAGTTTTTAAGTACGGCAATTAGGATGAGAAAATGATGACCTCACTGCTGAAACAGCTAAACAAACATTGAGAATGAACACAGATAATAATGTCGACCTCACAGTTAGTGGTGACAACTTTTGCAAACTCAAGAGAGTGTGACTCAAATAAAAACACCTTCAGGTTCTATGTGCAACAATTTAAAGACGGCTTCATGTTTTCAAAGAGATTTAACAACTCACTCAGCCATACAAGTGCCAAAGTGACCCCATCAATCGTCCTTGTCAAAGATGTGATGTTCAACACAAAAACACAGGCCCAAACATATTCACATCCCAATTTCAATTCACCCCCCACCCCCCCACCCACACACACACA
Source organism: Ammodytes dubius (assembly GCA_026122265.1). NCBI lineage: Eukaryota > Metazoa > Chordata > Actinopteri > Uranoscopiformes > Ammodytidae > Ammodytes > Ammodytes dubius. The sequence continues at coordinate 7,206,412 of CM047511.1, forward strand.
CACAGACACTTGAACACACACACACACACACACACACACACCACACACACACACACACACACACACACACACACACACACACACACACACACACACACACACACACACACACACCACAACACACACACACACTTGTAGGCACCAACACACTCACCTTTGTCAGCCTCATCCTGTAGCTCTCACTGCGTTCCAGGGTCCTTCTCTTCACCGACGAGTTCCTGCTAACCACGGCCACTGGTAGCACCTCTTCCTCCCCACACAGTCTGAGGTCAGGACGCAACCCATATAATAGATGGACAAGTCCTAAGACTCAGGGACTGGTGTGTGTCGCCTGTCTGTCCTCCCCTCCTTCCTCCACACACGCTCCCTCTCTCTATCCACTGCTGTGTGAAGCGTCAGTCTCTCTCCACTCTGTGTGCTGCCTGGCTCCAGCCCCGGGACCCTGGGCAGATGTGTTTGTCAGCTGGAGAGCAGGAGAGAGAGAGGGAGAGAGAGAGGCCCTTCCCCTTTTCTTGGCCGTGGTTCAGGGGAAGGATACACTCTGCATGCTCCACTCTCTGCCCCACACACACACACCCCTTGGTATACACACACTTTAAAAACACCTCTCTCTCTCTCTCTGTCTGACTCAGTCACATGTAGACTCCCTGTTTTACTCCCTTCTCCACCCCCTCTCTTTGTTTCACACACGCTTACACACACACACACACACACACCACGACACAGCACGCACGCACGCACGCACGCACGCACTCACCACGTCAGGCACTCACTACTCACTCACTCACTCACTCACTCACTCACTCACTCACTCACTCACTCACTCACTCACTCACTCACTCACTCACTCACTCACTCACTCACTCACTCACTCACTCTTCTTCTTCTTCTTCTTTGTTTTCCTTTGCGTGGTCCACTCGATGACAACTCACTCAACAGCCTCCATTCCCTGGACTCACACGTGCTGCATGACCCCCTGACTCTCCTATGGCACGGCCCAAGAATTCATCTTCCCATCCTGTCAAGCTTTTCCTTCCTTTCTTCACCTCTTTCTCTCCTTTCCCGGTCCTCCCATCCTACGAATATCCCTCTCTCTCTCTCTCTCCCTCCCTGCCTTCGTTCCACACTTCTACCTCTCTACTAAGCTTGCCTCACTCTTACATATACAATTCCCTCTCTGTTCTAACCCCACCCCCCCCCCCCTCCATCCTGCTCCCAGAGCCCAGGCAGTCTGTCCTGAGCTCAGGCACAACACATTGGCTGCTGCTATTGTCTAGAAAAAAAATCAACAACCAAGAAGTTGGTCGGGAAGGCTGTGTGCGTGGACCAGTCTTTCAGAGCAGTGACTGAGCCTTCCCTTGTTGCTTTACTATGCAATAGCCTGTTTGTTGCATATCATGGACAAGGTCTCTCTTTCACCATCGAGAGCCATACCTAACATAACAATGGATGGATGAGGATGTCAGATGCATCCTTGCTATTGTTTTCACGATTGTATGCCTAGATTACGAAAAGTAAAGTAGAAGCACAAATAGACCCTGTGCGTCTTTGATGCAGCTTGAAGAGAGACACTACAGGCAAAACATTTTTTTTCAAGCACTTGTCAATTTGGGGTTTTATTTGGCTATTATGCTCCAATAACATGGACTCTTTCAAACTAGTAAAAATCAAAGGTCTAAAACGTACATAAGGCATTTATTTGACTAAGTCTTGTCTGTATGCGTGTCTCTATTCCTCATATACAACCATATTAAATGGCCAATATCTCAACATTTGTTTTTTCAATACTCCAATAATACACAACAAAGATACAAACTTCCAAAGCACTTGCATTAATCATTTTTAGCACTATTACACAGGTTATTATAGGAGGATTTGTTAATATTTGTCTGATTGTCTGATTTATGATACATTCTCATCTTATTAATAACATGCCGAAAAAGAATGTTTCAGACCTGTACATCGTATTTTCTGATTTACAAAATGCAAACAGGCTGTATCCGAAATCTGTTCTATTAGAGTCCTGATCTAAAAAGTAAGGATTTTTGTTGTGAAAATGAAATAAAGATTATAAACCCTGGCTTTATACTTTTTATGTTTTTGAAGAAATGCACATTGACACAATTAGCTAAATATCGCCAAATGTGCATATCTAATAAACAATCGCAATACAAAAAATAACTGCTATAATGTCTTAAACATTCGACCCTGTTCACCTGCAGCGTCTCGCCGCAAGCAAGTGGGATAAATATTATCATTGCTCGTGTTTCTTTTACTTTTACAGTCTCTTTGCTGCTGTTTATTTCTTCTCCCTAGAGTGTTCTGGCTGCTACAGCAGGGCTCACACAGGGCTTGGACCCAGAGAGACCGTATACCCCTTAAAAGGCAAATTCTTGATGTGCCTCCAAACCGCTTTTGTATTTGCTCTCTGCATTCCCACTTTCTTTTCTTTCTTTTTCTTCTTGTGTCTCCCTCTGACTTTCTTTTCTCTCTCTCTCTCTTTCCAGCTAGAAGCCGCCGGTCATTTATAATGTTAACCACACAATATATAGCATGTTCCAAATTATATTAAACATTATTTATTAAATGTACAGCATCCTATTTTATAGTTTAACTTTATTTTGCATTCTACTTTATATTTATACGGTGCACCTTATCTCTACACTTTTTTTCTTATCTGCACGGTGTGCTTGCACTACTCCTGTGTTTATTTATGTTGCTCTATTCACTTGTGTGTTTCTATTATACATTTCCTCTGGGACTTAAGACTTGCATTGCCAGTGGCTGCTGCTGTAATTATGGTTCATTGGACAAATAAACCATCTTGAATCTTGAATCGTAAGCAGGCTTGTTGTTGCAGGCATTTTGCCCCAGAATTGGCCGTCCAGGTGTCCTCCTTTTCCCCCTTTCCTTTCCCCTACCATCCATGGCTCCAGTCCTGGTTCTCTTTGCCCCCCCCCCCCTCCCCCTCCCAGTCGACCACTCCCCTCTATGAACATGTCCATCAGGCACGCTCTCAGACATGAGCTCAGGCTGCAGACAGAGTTTTTTTTTTTTCACAACAAGCCCCCCTCCTGGTTTTACATGCCATGAAATTAACTCCTTCTAATCAGCTCATGTCCTGCCAGAAACCCTAGATTTGCATCTCGAAAATATGCAGGAAGACAGGAGTGAGTGAGCAGACTATAAACGAATATTAGGGCCACGGGAAAGAAAGAAGAAAAATTAGGAGGGAGAGTTTTTTTTTATCATTATGCTCCTCAAGATTAAAGATGATATACAATGTTCAGAATAACCTTGACGTTAATGTTGACAGATTCAAAACTTCCGGGATCGATAACTCATAAGTAAAATGCTACAACAACCCAAAATACATGCATCTTTGAATTTGTCATAAGGCAGCCAATGGGCTAGAATCTTTTTTTGACTGAAACCTTTTTTTGTCCTTTAAGCTCCACTAACAACATTGCTCTCTATATGCAGCGGGCTGTCAGACGCGAGCACAGGGACAATCATCTACAAAGGGAAACACTATAGGGGAAAATATTCAATAGCTTCACTCTGATACAGTGCAGTGCAGATGTTAGTGGATTTTAGGACATTTAAATTTTTTCGGCAAAAATATGCACAGTTTGTGTTTTGATAGAGTTATTGATACTGGAAGTTTGAATCTGAATTATAACAAAAACACTTTAGGCGCATCTACATGAGGTAAGCATTCAATGATCACACATGGATTTCATACCTTCTCCTGCACCTCCATTTCTTGGACGCTTCTTGGAATTTTTCTGATGTCCTGCGCCAGTGTCAGGGGGGCTACACCATTTTGTTAATGCTGCCATACTGAGAAATACAGAGAGAGTTTTGTGGAGCTGATAGGCATTATCAACTTTGTGTGACGGCTTGAATGTAACAGACATTTATTCATATGAAAAAGTAACACACAATAACTTTAAACACAACACTGAATCTGATTATAAAACAATGCTACTGAAAGCACAATTCCGATCTTTAATACCGAGTGTATTTTGGCAAGACGTGGCCTACTATCCATCCATCGCAGCATACTTGGCTGTTGTTATAGGAGCCTTGGCAGTAATGTTTCTCAGTCTGGGATCAGTGCAGATTAATGACAGATTTCCAGCAGATGGAGTTATTGGATGAGGAGAAAAAAAGAAGAAGAAGGGAGAGAAAGAGGACAACATGTGGGAGAAGAGCCGAGGGAGACAAGATAAAGCAAGTCCAAATATGGAGAAAGAGGAGAGAAAGAGACAGAGGGATTGTTATCTAAAAGAAATGACCAATGCCTGAAGAAAAACAAAGGAGCACAGAAATAACCACGGTTGAGATGATGTCAGAGATGACACCACCCCCAAGCCCTGGTTCCCTTTCAGAGCCTCTTGTGACTGAACATTTATCGTCACATTTTTAAAGTGGCTATTGGGAACTTTCAGCTTGTGTTAATTCTAGCGGCCCCCTTTGGACAAAAGCGGTAGTGTTTTTACTTCGCCAGCAGTTTTTTGTGTTTACCCAGAAAAAGACATTAAGAAAAACTAAATAGCATTCTTTGCAGTGATGGTCTTGTTTGCTGTTACGTGTAATTTATGATCCTCAGAGGAGAAATTAGACTGTTTCAGAAATGTTTAAAAGTTCCACATAGCTACTTTAAGTTGATGACTTCCATCATCTCCAGTGGCACTTTCCCACAGTAACCAAAAAAAAAACATCAACATCCTATCATGCTGAACAGCCCTCTCTCACAATCTCTTTTGGCCCCTTGGCTGTGTCCGAGAAATTGTTTTTATGAGTCAGTCTTGAACTACAGTCCATGACTTCAGTGTTTAGTGTTAAATTTGCACAGCAGTAACATAACTGATAGGCCACTGACCGAGGACATCCAGGCAATCTCTTTATCAAAGCATAAACAACCTTATGATTGAAAGGACAGGACAGACTATTGCAATGTCACATCCAGATACTGCTCACTGTTCTAGAGTTGGTATGCCTCCTAGTGGGCAAAAATCATTTTAAATGGATTTTAATAATTGGCCATGTTTTTTTGGGGGGTTATGTGCAAAATCCTGATCTGGATTTACATGGCCATAGGAGTCAAAGTCTAAAAATCAGCACAGGATTGACTGGAAATATAAAAAGTAGTTATGGGAAGTTAGACAGGATGGCCATTTCATACGTGTGTTTGCCTCTGTGGCACAGTGCCTAATAAGACAACCACAAACTCATGAACAGGAAAGAACAAAAAAAAAAAACAGCCTCCATAAGAATTGGAGGAAAAAATAAACTATGCTGCCTGTGAAAAAAAAAGATTAAAAAAGAAAGCTACACAAAAAGCAAAAAAAAAAAAAAATAAATCATTCATTTATTAGAGCAGTACATTTCTTGCTCATATGTGGCACCCAAAACATATGCTCTTCAACTTTGAGATTGAATTGTTAATACAAAAGCTGGAAACTTCTAAAGCTTAGTCTCCATGGAAAATAAAGGCAGCAAACAGAAATGAAAGTTAAGCTTGGCTGCGCTCTTATACGAAACATTTAGATGTTCTAACTTCCTACGGAAAGAAAATAGTGTCCATTACTGCATTCTGTTGTCTCTGCTATAGAAATCAACAGGCTCAGAGAATGTAACAGGCCAAGTAAAAAAATAAATAAAACATGTTAATGGTCACGGCTACATGACGTGAGGAGGTTACTGCCTTGTTAAAAAGAAAACCTGTATAACTTTCAGTTCAGCTGGGATCTTATTCGAAATGCTTAAGTCCATAAATATTATATTTTTTGTGTCCATTTTAAAAGGTTACGTTTAAAATATTTATTCATTTATTTCCATTTTTTTTATATATTTTTTTTTTATTTTTATGCTTTATTGATAGTGTAGAGACAGAGTTGAAATGGGGCAAAGAGGGGAGTGACATGCAGAGAACGACCACGGGCTGGAATCGAACCCAGGTGGGGGGACGCCCTACCAACTGAGCTAAGGGCGCCCCCCATATTTATTTCCACATTTAATACAGCATTCATTTGTTATTTTATTTTCTTATTAACATTATTCCTCTAATTTATTTACACATTTGTTCATACATTTTATTTTATTATTTATTTAATACTTAAGTTAGGTTTCATCCTCCATAAATACCAACTGATTTCAGAGTGACCAATGATGGTGCAGCAGATGGTGAAATGCCAGCGCTGTCAACACTGTTCACTAAACATCTAGTCTTATTCATTTATTTCTTATTTCTTATTTTCATTCTGTTGGTGCAGCCCAATCCTTTAAACTCCTATTTGGAAATAAAATTAAAGTAAGCCAGTTAATACTTATGGCATTCTTCCTCCATCATAGGCCTGTTCTGTATGGATAGAGCACCACCACGTGGTAGAATACTGACATTGCATATGTTTTTCTCTGCAACAGGTCAAACTAGAAAATGAATTGGCTTTTAATACTGATTAATTATTAAAGGGATACTTCAGTATTTTGGAAGTTAGGATGTATGAGGTGCATTAGTCTGTTACATTATGGAGATGGCTTTCAGCGCAGACATTGGTCATGGCTGTAGCAGAAGTCAGCCTTGTACTGTTGCACTGGGGTCAGATGACCCACATATATAAATGCTTACCTAAATATCCATTCAATGCACACTAGATTGATGGTCTTTTTCACTGCTTTAGTTTGCTGCTAGGCTGCCGTTTATTTTTGCCCTTTTCTTCAAGCACAGTTCAGCCATTGTATTCCTACGCTAAGGTTAGAGAATATTGTCATACTATTTAAAAGACACTTTAGCCTATGTCTGGGATTTCACCCTAAACTATTCACCCTAACAGTTTCTGATGTTGTATATGGTACCATTGTAATAACTGACCATGAAAACATGGGGGGAGACATCACTTGTCCTCTTATACAATTTTATTCCTCATCCAGGGCATAGTGATGATACAAAATCAGTTGAGTTTTCTTTTGATGTTATTAGTGCGAGGTTGACCCACATATTTGTGTAAAATACATGGACTAAATCCAAAGCTGCTGCTCTGAGGCCAACAGACTATTTGAAAATGCTGCCACAAGATGCAACTCTACTCCACCCGTCCTCCATCCTGCCATGCTTTCACCTGCATACTGATTATAGGTTAGCATAGTTAAATGATTCTTTTCTAAAGGTATGCCCTAGTCCTCCTCCCTCATTTTCAGATGCGGCTAGACAAGAGGGACAGAGCATTAATGCAAACAAAACAGGATTCCATTAAGTGATATTGAATTCTCCTTTTATTAAAAATAAAAGTCATACAGTAGGTTCTACAATGTCCTTTAGACCTTTATGAAGCAATACAACATGTAGAGATTGTGCATACTTTATTAAAGACTTCATAGCTGATTGCAATTACAATCACTCGAACAGACACGTGTTTACTGTAATTACATGTACAATCATGACTGGAAACAGAGAGACGCCCAATGAGGCTGCACATGTACCTGACCCAGATTTCTGTATTATGATGCTGCTGAGACATAAACATTTATTTACAGTTAACCACTATCAATCTGCTAAGTTTACTAAAAGACAGTTGTCATTACAGTTATATTTTTTGTACCAGTCAACATTTCCTTTACATTTATCTATCTGCCAAAGAAACTAGGGGTGTAACGGTACACTAAAGTCACGGTTCGGTACGCACCTCGGTTTTGAAGTCATGGTTCGGTTCTGTACGGTATGGTTCTCAGTTAAGATGAAAAATGCAAAATAAAAACTGCGTGCAGCATTAACTAAAATTCCAATTTAAAGGTATTTTTCAGTATAAAAAAAGAAAATACTGCTGCAAACAGCCAAGGTCAATCAATAAAATACTTCTCAAATAAAAGTACAATTTCCGCACCGCAATCAAAACAAGCCTGTGCATTTGGCATATTTACGCCATCTTGACGCTATTTACGGCATAATTACATATTGCGGTACGGTGCAGTTCCGTACGGTGCAACCTGTATTGTACAGTTTCAGTGCGAACACGTGTATCGTTACACCCCTATAAGAAACACAAACAAAAGAGTAACAAACCAAAGCCATAGTATCAAGGAGCAGTGACAACTGTTACGGCCTCTCCCACATATTATGGCATGTTCCGCTCATAGATAGTATAATAAAGGTTCCGCTCAGTAATGGTAAATACTAGGACCAACAATGGTATCCTGCGCCCCTAGCGGCGTCTTCCGCTCCCTATATCACACCAGCACATCCCACCTCCCTTTATAATTTCACAACGAGTTTTCCGTAAATGTAAAGCTATATATATATTTGGTCTTTATTGACACTATATCACAACACCATAAATAAAGGGATGTATGAGTTTCCCTGGTCCGCTCTGTTGTTAGGATATGTGCGATCTGTTTGTTGTTGCTTTTGAAATGACAGATGCCTTTGAAAACAGCAAGACTCGCTCCGGTGAAACATATACTGTACATCCCTTTATTTACGGCTCAAACTTGCAGTACTGCTTCTATTTTTGCAGGCTGACGGAGCTCGCCGCATCAATTTAGCAGAGAACACATCGAGAGAGACAGGAACAAAGACGCCGACAAAACAATAAAAACTCTGGTTAATTTCAAAACATGACACTCAGTGTTCACTTCAGGTAATAATCTCAAAAACAGAGACACATACAAGCATGTCCACTGCTCTATTACCCGTTCGGATGGTAACAATAACCTTTAGTGCGTTTGTTGTTGTGTAAATATCACATTCAGAATCATATTATCAAGCGCTATCGCCCGTCCCTTTTAATTACTGGGGGTTCAACTCCTCGACATAGACGGATTATGAGATAATGGGCCCCTGGGCACAAACTCTTAAAGGGCCCCCCACTCTTCCCTATCCAGTCAGGTACACTGACTTTTCAACACAGATACATACAATAAATGGCAAAAACATATTAAGGAAGTCAGTGTTTCCAACAGGATTTTGGGATACTGTTGGAGTTACCCTGTACCTTGTTTTTTTCCTTTTTAAAGTAAAATGCATCAATCTGGTGCACTTTGAGAGGACATTTTAGAGGCTATATCAAATCCTGAGATGCAGAAGGAACATTATTTTTCAGATCTTAAACAGGCAGCACTCCTTACTCTGCAACTGTAAAAACAGTACAGTAGATTGGTCTGCAGACCCATGTTCTATGATGGAGGGGCCCATTTCAACAGATACAGGGTGATTAGCTACTTTTTATGAACAATTTAGAATTCACACATAGAAAGCTTATTTCTGTATGTGTGAGGGGGCTTGAAGGCCCCTCATGGAGCCCCTTAGACAGAGCTACTAATGCTGTTGTTTTTAACTTGCTTTCGTATTTCTCCCCTACTAGTTGAGGGACCCATGATGATTTCTATCTTGTTAAATTTTAATGAGTATCCTTATATTTAGGCTATTCCTTTTTGGACCCTGTTATTGACATCAGTGACTGAGCTGTTTGACTATGCAAGGTACCCCTGAGCCCTTGGGCCCCTGGGCCTGTGCCCGGTGTGCCCGTGCAGCAAACCACCCCTGTTCCTCGGTCTCACGACTGCAGGTGTCAGGCGGAGTTGGCCGTGCCCGCTTTGAAAACGGAGCCATTGAGTATTTACAGATGTGGGGGAACGCAGGAGAAATAGTGGACAACGCACACACAGCCATTGGGATGTCGGGGTAAGTTGGCCCTTTCTGAGGACCCAGAGTCAATGAGGAGCCAAACTCCAATATGCAATCATAATTAAAGTGAAACCCAGGGTAGAGGGGTTCTGTGAATCTGTAGTAAACTGTGTAGAGATGTGTCAGTACACACTTGGAAACAGCGTAGAAGGACAGAGTGCCAGCAGGCCAGTCAAGATACACTGCAAAATTGGAGCCAAAACTACGGCCCCATAATGCTGTTTGCCTGTTGTTGTGAAGAAGAGTATGACCCAGACTCCAGGACTTGTCATTCCCTCCAAACTTGCAGTCACTACCACTTCCTCTCCTACCGATTCCTCTGTAACTCATTGCTATGTCAAAGCCTGCCTGACTCCCTATTACTTCCAAGTAAGAGCGACCAGTCAAACCATTACTACACAGAAGCTGTTTGAAATGATCAAATCTCATTGGGTGAAACGGATAAGAGAAAAGTTGCTGCTTCTGATATGTCACTCGTCTGTTTTCCTCCCACAGGTAAATCTCTCTGTGTGCTGTGTTTGGGTCCAGGGTGAGTTCACAGGCATCTGATAGAAAGAACACAACACAATAAATAAGTAGTTCACTGAGTCAGTATTTGCTATGTGTTGTGCCACCTACTTTGCAGTTATTCCAATCAACGGTAATAGGCTACTCTGCACCTACAGTATTTATGTGATGTAATAGCACAAATGATCTGAACTGTCATTGGAAAATGTGCTAGTATGTGTTTACAATCTAGGTTTATTTACATAAACCCCACGTTTGAAATGGCATACTTGTTTTCTACATACTCCAGCTGGTCATGTAGGCCTATTGGGATGCAGCCTTTTATATCAGCATGCAATGGAACGAGAGACAGGTTATTCCATAAACAAATCTGCCACACATTTCATGTGACACAAGTCCACACAACATGAAAGCAGAGGGGTATACTACGAAGCAAACTCAACAGAGCCCGGCTCTCTTTTTTTGATCTGGTTCAACATAACACAAACCCTCGCTCAGAGCTGACCGGTACTACGAAGGTGGTTATCAACTTCTTATGTTGAACCAGGGTTTCAGCTTCAGGCTCTGTGCGCGTCCCCATGAAAGGGGGCGTTGGATGCGTAATTCGACTTTGCTTCCGCACAAAATGTACTGATCTTGTGCCGCTAACTTTACACAAACAGACTGACTGCGTGCAGCTGAAATAAGAAAAAGAAGTGTGCCGTTTACTTCACTCATTCAAGAGGAAGAGTTTGTCAGTCTGAATAATCACAGAACAGACAGAGAGCTGAAAGCAAAACTGTTACTGCAAATACGGAGAGTGGAAAGATGTCAGAAAATAGGCTATTAATTTATTTTACCGATCGTTCACTCTGTGCATAACGTGACATTAAAAGGAATTAAACCCAGTGTTTCCCCCAGCGCTTTATAGCTAAGGCGGCCGCCTTAGCAACGCCAGCCTCCCGCCTTGACTACCAACCGACCCCCCCCCCCCCCCCTCAAAAAAAAAAAAAAAAAAAAAATTAATTTAATTAATTTTTTATTTTATTTTTTTTCGTGCTGCACAATTAATGTAATAGCAAGCGCGATGTGTGTGTTGTGCATGGTCATAACTGCGCGAAAGGCCGCGATTTGCGGTAAAAAGCATGTGTCCCCAAGCGTTTCTTTATCAGCTGCTCTGTGTCTGCGGCTTTGCGCGTGCGACCGTACCGCACCGCGTGCGACTACGGCATGCACGCGGGAGAGTTAAACGAGCAGAAGCAAACCGAGATTTAACTGGTGGCGATAATAAACGCAGTGCAGTTCTAACACAACCTTTCTATCAGCTAGGACAGCGCAGAGAAAAGTTTGATGAATGCATGAGAGTCAGAGCCGGCCCGAGGCATAAGCGAACTAAGCGGTCGCTTAGGGCCCCCGACCGCCAGGGGGGCCCCCTAAAAAAAAAAAAAAAAAAAAAATATTTTTATTTATTTTTGTTTCTGTGTTTGATATTAACATCATATTATGCAAATGTGAGTTAACATACAAAAAAAAGAATACAATTTTTTGGTCTAGATAATTAATAGCCTAAAAATGTAATCAGTTCATCTGGGAGGTAATCCGAATCGGATCATGTCACGTTCACATCCATGCACAGTGTGTATTGAGTTTATTTAAAAACAATTGGAAATGGGGCTGCCCTCAGTTGCCCATGCACTGTGTATAGTCTATAGCCTATTTCAGCCTCGTCTGTGGAAAAAAAGATACAGTAGCTGGACAACAGAGTTCTTCTGCTTCGTTCCTCTCACTGAATTTAAATGCATTCATTATATTACAGAGCAATATGTCCCGTAAAAGAAAAAGAGCTTCAAGCCCAACCCAGAGGACCCTCCATAATATTTGATTTTATATTAATATTTGTATGGAAAATCCATGTGTCCTTCAATAGCTTCTAATTCATCTGACCAGTGTATCCAAATTATTTGTTCACACAAAATTTCTCAGATTCAGCCTCTCAATTTTTCTCTCAAAGTGCACCAGATTCATGCATTTCACTTTAAAAAGGTTAAAAAAAATCTCCCGGGGGGGCATACCCCGGATCCCCCTAGGAAGGTCGGAATCTCGGCTGTCTAACATTTTCACACAGCTGCACAGTGGAGGCACTAGCGGAAAACACTGGGTGTGTGAATAATATTTAGCAAAGATCTGTAGTTTCAGCAGCGCTAACATTGGACTGAAGGCTTGGGCCGGCTCTGAATGTATGGTCCATTATTTGTATTTAGTGTGTCTGTATAGTATTGCACCAAAACAGTAGAAGTTTTCTTTAATTGTGCTTTGTACTGTCTGCACGTTTACACATAATTTGTACCTGCACATAGCAAACAAAATTGCACAACTGTAAGGTCAGTGTCTGTTTTATTTCTTTACGGCGCATTGGCATCTTTGAGCAAAATACCCCTAAAATTTTCGCCGAGGCGCGTCGCGCCGCGCCTCCCCTGACACGGGGCAGTGACCACCTTGACTAAGACATTTTCTGGGGGAAACACTGAAACCTCAAACTTGAGTCAGAAGACCTAAACACTAGACCATGTACAGTATAAAGGCTTTTAATACTTTGGTATATTTTTACACTGTAGGCTAGTCCAGCTCAATCATGTAATTTAGGCTACTGTATGTCTGACACTGTCCCATAATGAACGGTATGTGGGAATCACTTTAGTTTAGCCACATCAAAATTAAATTAATTTAGAATTATTTGTGATAAATACACAATAAACTAATTAGCCTAAATATAAGCATGTGCTGTCTGTAAATATTTTGGACAAATATGACTCTACTGTCCAGCAGTTTCAGTGAACCTGTGTGTCTACAGCGATGTCTTTATGTGACAGCTGTCACCCGTCAAGTCCCACATCTGACGCTACTGATAAAAAATAAAAAATAAAAAACACATTGTACTAATGTTGCAACCTGTTGTTTTATGCTTCCTTAACCCAGTGTGTGTGTGTGTGTGTGTGTGTGTGTGTGTGTGTGTGTGTGTGTGTGTGTGTGTGAGTGTATGTGTGTGTGTGTGTGTGTGTGTGTGTGTGTGTGTGTGTGTAAATGGCCAGGTAACATTACAAACATACAGTTAGAGCAAGAACAGCTTTGCATACCGTAGGCTATTTTATATTTTCTGCAATAGGCTAACTAAATGCATGTAAAAATAAAATAAAAACTGCAGCGCAATGCTGTTCACTCTGCTGTAAGTTCACGGCTCCGTTCCGTTCATTAACTTACTGATCAATATGTTTACTGATATTATAACGAGTTTCCTCAGTGAGAATGTATCACTCAGACAATATTGTCAGGTCCGCGGGATTTTCAAAAGGTGTAGGTTTTGAGGCAACTCAGAGTATGTTGTCTGTGAGTTAGTTGAAACTCTGGGTTTTCCGTTTCAGGTAGCAGGTTCAGTGCAACTCAGCGTCCGTTACTGCGGCAACATACACCGAGGGTCTAACCTGTTAGGTGGTTTGAGCTACTCTGAGTTTGTTGACGCTTTACGCTGCAGCTCCGTCTGAAGAAACAGTGTCACTGTCACAACGCATCCCTGTACAGTTTGAAGCAAAATCGCCATTGGGATGTTTTATCATATCCTGATGATTTTAAGTTTGATCGATCGTTAATCTGATCAGTAGCCTAGTTCTCAGCCCTCGTGTCATTCATATAGGCGGCCACCTTACACATCGTGAACATGCTCTATATTTAGATTACATTTTTTTTGTATTGTATGTATATCATTCTTTTGTTTATTAACAGGAGTTTTTTAACGTCTGTGCCATTTCTGTCAGGTTGAAATGTAATTCTGCGGCTGCACGCAATCGTTACTGTTCACTTGTGTGATCCCAAAGTCACAGACGAGCCTCGTTAAATAGCCTAATATGAATATAGAAAATATATGATCATTTAAACTGTGATCACTTGAGGAAAATAGATTTGGTAATAAATAAATCAGGAAACAGTCACCTAATTTGTCTGACATTAATGTATTTCACTCCCCATTTGAAAGAAGTGACAGTCTGTTGACTTCACACAGGGCTGCCAAGTTTCACCAAAAGTTTGGAGTGAGATTTTTTGGCCGAGGGACCCAAAACCGTGTCCTCTTTCCCACCCAATAATTTTTGCTAGTGTCCTAGAAGTTTACATATTGTTCATAATAAATCAGAAATAAAAGACAATTAGAAAATGTGATAAGCCATATTGGCATTTGAACAACAGCAACACATTGAACAGGATATCACACTGCTTAAAAGAGGAAAACGCTGCAGGCAAAATAGCCATACATCGAAAATGGATCCAATCATGGATACAGGCATCATCAGAGCAAGAGGAAGGATGAAAAGATCAGCAATGCCTGTAAGAATTACGAAGAGGAGAAGAGAGAGAAAAAGAAAAAAAAGGAAAAAGAACTTCCAAATCAGAGACCCTGCCAGGAAGTAAAGGACTAGTCAAGACAAAAACTAGTGCCCTACAAACCCCTCTCAACAAACTCTGTCTGCTCCTGGAAGCAGAAGAATAGCAGGATAAAATGAACTGTTGATTGAACTCTGAACTTAAGTCTATATGGACTGACAAGAAGAGCAATGTTAATGATTGACTGTCTTAATATTGGCTCTATTTGTTGTTTATGTAATTGCTAGATAATGAGCAATTAGGGGAGGGAGTGTTAGAGCCATATTTTATGTTAGTTTAAAATCTATTATTATATTGAATTAATTCCTATTTGATTTAAGGGATGTTTATGTTTTATTCTTATTTGTTTAAATATTAGATTTATTTTGGATTAATCGGCGGTATAGCCTAATTAGAGGCAGCCGGCATAGAGTGGGTTGGGTCACCAAGCAGCCAGGTTAAGGAGGAGGAAATGAGCCATAGACATGGTGGAACAGGGGGAATCGAGACTGCTTAAACCTCACGCTCACACTCAATAAGCCGAATTAAATGTTCTGTGATAAGAGAAAATAAATCATCTGAAAAGAAACCACAAGATATCTTGAGTATAATTGAACAGAGTGTGCGAGTCCAGCGAGCGATCCCCTGTACGGTGAAAAGTTTAAAACTAAGGTTAAAAACTGGCCACTACAGATGGGATGAATATTGTTTCCTCTTCTTTGATGTGTGTTGTCTTTAATGGATGGCCCATCCCCATTGCCATCAAACACAATGGTTGTAACTGAGCCATAATGTTGGATGGTGAAGTCTGCATATGACTGCACAATTTTACTATAGCTTTGTCCGTGCTTCCATGGTATTTGGTGAAGGAGTGAACCTCCATCAAGAACATAATGATCTGTTTCTGGTACAGAATCTAGGATTGCATCACTTGCATGATCACAGATTGCGTGCGCAAGTTGTGGTTTATCAGCCTTGCAGAAGATGTGTCCAGCTTCAAAGAGGGCAGGAGGGAAAGGACTGAGTTTGTAACGCATAACCTCCTCCAATGATAGCTCTCCAGTTTGGGAGACAATCAGGAAACGTTGAAAAAGAAGTGCAGACTCAATTGTTCGATCAGGAGCAACCTTGATAGACGATTTTTGTCCAAGGGTTATGGCTTTATCCTTTCCACTAAATGACAATGTGAATGCAGGCTGTCCAATCATTTTGTGCATGATATTGCATCCAACAGAGTCATAATCATGCACGTTCACTCCGTCCTCAGCAACAACACCTGTAACAACATTCCTTAAAGAAGAGTCTGGAGAGAAAGGTGACCATATAGCAAGTTTTGAAGTGATCTTCTCCAGGTCAGCAGCATCCCTTTTCATCCTTGCCTCTGTTGAGTCCTTGTGCTGTTCTGATGTTGTGTATGTCTGGTTTGTGAACTCCTGCATTGCGGTGTTGTACTCTGATGTTATGCACTTTGACATGGTCCAAAGGGCTCTCTGATTGTCAGTCATTCCACTTTCATGCGTCATACCACCGGTAGTCTTCAATGACCTCACCAATGTCGTCTCGATGACAAGATCTGAGCTGAAGCCTTCCACATCAACAACGTTAACGGGCAGGATATCCCCGGTTCATTTTAGCCGTAAAGCCACAGGGCTTTTCTGTGCGGTGGCTCACACTGGCGAGGTGTCACTGTGAATGACACCGTTACCCACCGTCATGGAGTTTCAACTGGCAACTCGCTATTTCGCTCACGCAAGGCTTTTGTGTTTCGATTTAACATCAGTCTTGGGCGAGTACTTTAACTTTATGCTGAATAAACCATTGCATTGCAATCGCTGAAAGCGAAAGTGTTTGGGCGGGGGCACAGAAGGGTGCGCTGCATTTACCACACAAGACACGGCGTGCGACACAATAATCAATTTATTACGATTATCTTGTTTTCATGATCGAGGGACGCCAAAATCGTAATCGAAATTGAATTTCAATTAATCGCCCAGCCCTCCCCTATTCCATCAGGCAGTCATTTTGAAAATGACGCCTTTCTAGCAGTTATATTTACCTAGATTTGTCGCACTTTCTTAATGTATAGAGGTACCAGAATCAGTTGAAACATTCTTTTGTAACATTTTCCATTTGAGATATAGTCATTCTACGCTCCCGGCCGCCATTTTGGACGCCATTATGAAAATGAAGCCTTTCTGGGAGGTATATTTTCCTAGATTGTTAGTATGTTCATAAGCATATTTGCAGGTACCAGAATCAAGTGAAAAATCATTTGAATAATATTTTTCTATTGAGATATATAGCCATTTTAAGCTTGGCCAGCCACCATTTTGGACGCCATCTTAAAAATGAAGCCTTTCCGGAAGGTGTATTTTCCTAGATTTTTAGTATGTTTGTAAGCATGTCCAGAGGTACCAAAATCAGTTGAAAATTTCTTTGCAACATTTTTTCAATTTGAGATATAGCCATTTCAAGCTCCCTGCCGCCATCTTGGCCGCCATCTTGGAAATGAGGGCTTTCTGGGGGTAGATTTTGGTAGACTTTTAGTATGTTATTCAGCACACCAAATACTACTGGAATCCATTGAAAAACCTTTTGTATCAATTTTTTTGGGGTTAAGCCCTTTTTTTTCCCTAGATTGACTCACCTAATAGGTTATTCTACGAATGAAAATAAGTGAAAATACATAGCCTACCTTTTTCTCCCCATGCCAGAGCTCTTGATATAATAAGGTCCTTCTTATGTCAAGAGTTTCAATCTGCGTGTTATTATAACAGGTGTAAAAGCGAATGTAGCAATGACTGACCGGATGACTTGGAGAGTAAGTAGACGGTTAGAGACTTGACTTTAACTCTATGAATTAAATTATTTGACGGACCATCAGCTTACATGCACGCTGTATAAAATGGGACTCACACTGATATCGCTCCGCCTCCACATCATTAATCACATTACAACAGTATACATGCGCGGCACTATACTACATCTCCCTTTCTTACAGTTAAAGTTACACTTCACAGTTGCTGTAATACACACTTTATAAACTGGACGCTGTTTCATTACCAACTCAGTTAACTTGTAAACATACTAATAAATGAAGTTATCACTTGTATGCGTATGGATATTCTTTAACTTTTCTGGTGCTGTTTTGTAGAGTGACTGGATGCAGAGTTGAGTGTGCTCCTTTGGGCACAGCAGGCTGAAGCACTGAACTGGAGCTAGGTAGGGTTCTCCTGAGCACATACATGTCACAGGTGTGTTTCTCAGGATGAGCAGGGTGTTGGTTGGTTGTGCTTTTTGTAGCACATGTTTCACTGTTTCTACAGTTCTTTCAGCTATTCCATTGGACTGTTCATAGCCTGGGCTGGAATGACTGACTTTAATGCCCCATGATGCTGCAAAGTTTCTCATTTCTTGACAAATGGATCGTGGTCACTCACTTACTCATACATCGGATCGGGCATCAGTGTCAAAGGTAGAGCTGGAGCCTCCATCATATGGTCTCTTGTTTCCTTTTTCCTTCCTGTATCCTTAGGTTTACGGTTTTATTTTTTTGATATTTTTTGGGGCATTTTTATGCTTTATTGATAGTGTAGAGACAGAGTTGAAATGGGGCAGAGAGGGGAGTGACATGCAGAGAACGACCGTGGGCTGGAATCGAACCCGGGTCCGCTGCTGGCCGAGGTCCATGGGGGGGACGCCTTACCAACTGAGCTAAGGGCGCCCCTTTGGTTTTCTTTATTTTTGACAAACTGAGTGAAATGAATTGTGTTTTGTGCTGGAATCCTTTTCTATAATATAATATTTCGTCATTGCAAAAGAAACACACCAAAATAGTTACAAAACAAGCCATAGTATCAATGAGTAGTGAAGCAGCACTGTAACACCTGACACATGTGATGGGTGCATCTGAGGCATTCTGTGAATCTGCAGTAAACAGTATAGAAGGACAGAGTGCCAGCAGGCCAGTCAAGATACACTGCAAATTAGTGACTGTCTTTGCTGGCGGTACTTATCACTCTTCCTGAGTTGTTGTGCCAAAGACAGAGACGTGTATAATTGAAGCACAGACTCCAGGACTTGTCATTCACTCCAAACTTGCATTCACTGCCACTTCCTCTCCTACCGATTCCTCTGTAACTCATCGCTATGTTAAAGCCTCCCAAGCTCCCTCTATACTTCCCAGTAACAGCGACCAGTCAAACCATTACAGAAGCTGTTTGAAATGATCAAATCTCTCTGGGCGAAACTTATAAGGCTGTTGCTCCTCCACACATGTCACCCATCTGTTTCGCTCCAACATCTTTCTGTGTGCTGTGTTTGGGTCCAGGGTTCACAGACATCTGATAGAAAGAACAAAACACAATACAGCAGTAGTAGATACCTGATATAGTCAGTATTTGCTATGTGTATAGTCACCTATGTGGCAGTTATTCAAATGAACGGTTATACTCTGCACAAGTACAGTTTGTATGTGATGTAAAGGCCCATAGCAAATGATCAGGCACACTGACTCCCAAAAGGACTGTGATTGGAAGATGTGCTTAGGTAAGATAAACTGTCATGTAACAATTCCCACCTGAAATACAGTATTATTCATTCAGACTAAACATAATTTGTCTATAAGGGGATGCATGTCTGAGAAGTAGGCCTAGATTATGTTGTTGTGCTCTCTTACTTGTATTTTTTATTTAACTTTATTATTATTACGTTATACCAAACTTTATTTGAGACCCATTTAAACAATTGAATGTCATATGGTGTAACACATTTACCAGCCATTTAAAAAGCACTACATACCTTACAGAAGAAAATTGTTTGTGCCTAAACCTTGTCAAAGACCAATGCTCCTACTCGTTCTCTGTTTCGTTTAGTGTTTATCATCATGCCTGCTTGATGTTGCAGGTTATGGTGAACTGTTGGGGAACCCAGCCAGTGTGGGACAGCTATGGAGCCCATGGAGTTGGTTGTGAGTGTATATTGCACTAGCTGCTGAAGAAATTGGACAGGACTACACAGCCTAGTGGTCTGACAGCAGAGTTTGGTGAGGCCTTTTCAGCTTCCCTATCCATCTATCTATCTATGCTCGATGGTGTTTTGTCCCCTCAATGGAGCCTCCAAAGCAGCTCTGCCTGGAAGGGCTTATTCCTTACCATTTTCTAACCCATACTCTATCTATCTATCTATCTATCTATCTATCTATCTATCTATCTATCTAATCTATCTATCTATCTATCTATCTATCTGTCTGTCTGTCTGTCTGTCTGTCTGTCTGTCTGTCTGTCTGTCTGTCTGTCTGTCTGTCTGTCTGTCTGTCTGTCTGTCTGTCTGTCTGTCTGTCTGTCTGTCTGTCTGTCTGTCTGTCTGTCTGTCTGTCTATCTATCCATCCATCCATCCATCCATCCATCTCCATCCTTTCCATCCATCCATCATCCATCCACTCCATCCATCCATCCATCCATCCATCCATCTATCTATCTATCTATCTATCTATCTATCTATCTATCTATCTATCTATCTATCTATCTATCTATCTATCTATCTATCTATCTATCTATCTATCTATCTATCTATCTATCTATCTAAACAGTTATTATAACATCATAAATGACATAATCTGTACCAGGTCTGCCACACGTACCATGTGACACGATACACATCCTCATTCAAATGTGCTGGATGTCTATAGTGTTACCCAGTGGCATCATGTGGTTGATCTCAATACAATATCCATCAATATTCTAATGAAACTATAATGTCAAACATTGTAACTCAATGGCCACTAGAGAGCAGTGCAGGCAAACACAACAGCAGGGATCCATGCAATGTATTCTGTGCACTCCTTGGCCAAGGGAGCCATATAGTTTGTCCTCAGCATGGATTTTTTTAAAATTACTTTTTACCAATATATTGGCACACATATATTCTATTGTAATGAGTCATCTTTATTTTGAATATTACATCATGCTTTATTTGTGTTTGTTTGTATCTATGTATGAGGAACTTGTTTAGGTTGTTAAGTGCTGTAACTTAGTAGCTAACTGAACTGAGGTGATACCAGCTGTTCAGTCAATGTGTCAAAAAAAATTCAGGTTGTCTTCACTTACTGGATGGATCCATCACGCCACTATTTCACCTGTCGCTCTGTCTTTCATCCATACCCCGACATACAACTGCTTCAATGCCTGACCCTATCTCTTGTGTGCAACAGCTTCTGCCATGTTTACATGTAAAGACATTGTGCCCCAATGTGTGTGTGTGTGTGTGTTGTGTGTGTGTGTGTGTGTTTTGTGTGTGTGTGTGTGTGTGTGTGGGGTGTGTGTGTGTGTGTGTGTGTGTGTGTTTGTGCTCCTGTAAATGATCCCTGCCTGAAAGGGGAAGTCTCGATAGTTGTGTTTATAGGGGCCCGAAATCTCTTTTTCAAAATGCGGGAAAAAACCTGAAAGAGGCGGCGAAAGAAGGAGAGAGGGAGAAGAAGAAGAAGAAAAAGAACACCCGCTAATGCTGACAGATTTTCCCCTGCCGGTCATCAAAAAAGTCTTAGTAACTCCCAAACAGTTCAATCATTGTTTTGACAACAGTGACTCCCCCACACATTCCAACAGTAGCCGTTGGGCCTGGGCTACTGTTGACTGGTCTGTCTGACATTTAGGTTTTCATTAATGATTTTGCTGAATTTGTTGCTTAACATTTAGCTGCCTTTGTTTGATAGTCACTCGTGGATAGAACAGTTGGCTCGTCATACACCGTGACATTGGCCAGCAATCCCCCCCCAAAAAAGACAAACAAGGGAAGGTTATTTTAAGTATTTATTTTGTTAGGCCTATTTTCTGCTTTTTTATTAGACCGTTTGGGAGAGACAGAGATGAAATGGGGCAGAGAAGGGGAAATTACATGCAGAGAACAAACCCGGGCCATGGGGAAGGTTATTTAACGCTTGCCGAAAAATTGTAACTCCATTCACGAAAAAATAAATCTATTGTTCACCCAGTTATCTGATGTGTTTCTTATAGTCACATATAGCCTACAATGCTTCCCATTTTTTTTTCCTATCGTCATGGCAACGCTGAATCAAATCACACGTCAGAATTACTTGTGCCAGTTCCAGACAGGAAATAGGCTCCTCATTCCTGGGTTTGACATTTCCGTGAATGAAGACATACAGAAAATATGTCTTCGCTTGATCTGGTCCAATTTCTATGACCACTTCTGGATGACTAACATGTCACAAGCCTCTGTTAGTAACTCCAATAATAAAGAGAGACTGCAATAATTAAAATGACGGTCAGATGTTGATGCCCATTTTCTTTTATACCAAAACTAAAGAGACAAATGCATTTCAGCTCTATGTACACATACTTATATAACTGTGCTGATGGCATAGCTCTTGATCCGGCCTATATTGAGTTTATTAAATATTTTAATAAATGTACTATATCTCTCATCTGCCAGCTGTTTAACTAAACACACATGGGGCTTGGGAGGGAGATGGATAGACATATATTATTGTACTATGAATAGACTGTGTGTGTGTGTGTGTGTGTGTGTGTGTGTGTGTGTGTGTGTGTGTGTGTGTGTGTGTGTGTGTGTGTGTGTGTGTGTGTGTGTGTGTGGTGTGAGAGAGAGAGAGAGAGAGAGAGAGAGAGTGTGTGTGTGTGTGTGTATGAAGGCAATGTGTCTACAGTGATCTTTATGGGTGGAACATTTCCCAGAGTGGTTGTGCCTATGTAATTTTTTCCCCTGTGCTCTTTTTTTCCCCCCAAACTGAACTTACTGCAGCAGAGGGCTGTCAGTCGCACAGGCCCGGAAACCTTACTCAGATGAAGCTAGAATAAACTCACTTCTCTGAGTGAGTAATATGGGATTTATAAATGGTGTGCTGTTGGTGACAATGCTTCAGTCATCACCTCCTAATTAGATTATACTTTGACACTTTCAACGCCAGCTCACATAGAAGGTTTCTATCATCAGCTTATGTATTAAGACCCTTAGACTACTTATTATACCTAGTGTAGTGATGATAATAAAACAAAGATATGCTGATGTGTTTAATGTTATGGGTCAATGTATGCAACACCTGCTGTCCCCACACACTGTGATGTGTACACTTGGTTAACACAATGGTTTAATACAGAACCTTATGCTGATGCAGTTCTTTTTAAAGGGTGCACCAATCTGCATTTTATTTTTGATCAGGCAACGGGATAGGGCTCCCTACCCAGTGTCAAACCCACAGAGAATTATCATCCGCCTGTGTGGTTCACACCTTTTAATGCTTGAGTGAATTTCAGCTCATTGTTTTGGCAATTAGGCCCCACGACTTTACTTTACTCTTGTTAGCCCTGTGTCCAGCTGTTTATAGTAATATAGTTCTGATAAACCCACGATGTGCAACCTGCCTGACACTAAACGACCGAAGACAGTTAGCCAAATCTAGCTTGTGAACATAGTGGAAAATCTAGCAGCTCAAGAGACAAGTGTTTTCCTACAGGACTTAGTGACTAGAAAAAGGTATTGGACTTACATTTGCAGGGTGGCCAGAACACTAGTTGGTAAACTATGGTTAATGTGTGTGGAGAGGCAGCTTACACATCTGGTTAAGGTTAGGAGAAGAATGGGGTCACAGTCAATAAAAAAGTTGAACTTTAACCGAAGGTTAGATGTATTTAGTTATTTATTCTAAAGAGCTTCTTCTTCGTCTTCCACGAGAATTGTGCATTTCCCCAGGACGGCCACTATACAGGTGAAACTCGAAAAATTAGAATATCATGCAAAAGTTCATTTATTTCATTAATTCAACTTAAAAGGCGAACATAATATGTTACGTATATAGACTAATTACATGCAAAGTGAGATATCTCAAGCCTTTATTTGTTATAATTTTGGTTATTATAGCTAACAGCAAATTCAAAATCTCAGAAAATTTTAATATTACATGAAATCAATAGAGAAGGGATTTTAAATACAGAAATGTCGGCCCTCTATAAAGTATAATCATCCATATGTACTTGGTTTGGGCCCCAATTCCAATTCATTTTCCATTATAATTCTAATAATACGAGTATCACCTGTATATCTAAAACGCGTAAGCCTGTTAAGTTTGTCCATTCTGTGCTACTGTAGAAACACGGCTGTGCAACATGACGGCCTTAGTGTCAAGCTCCTATGTAGATTCAAAAGGCTCATCCTAGAAACAACATTTTTAAGTGAATATAGACTAATTAAAACATACTGATGAATAGCATATTCCTTTACTACAAAGTCTGTTCTGAAAAATAGGCCAGTGAATTCTACAAACTGTACCTTTACACATAGTTCATGTTTGAATATAATTACTTACTTACTCATCAATACTATTTTCTTTTCATAATCTTTGCCCCATACACCCAGTAGTGGCTGCAGATGGCGATGCGATTATCCCTCAAGGTTTGAGTCAAATCACCGTGTGGTTCCTCAGCACAGAGACGCTCAGAAAGACTCCTCACTGATTTTGAACCGAATGGCTTTCTAGAAATTCATATTCACCCAACCGCATTACCGCCTTTAGGCAAGCCGGGCTGCACTCTGGCCAAGTGGTGAAAGAACCACATTGTACAGTGCATTCACATCAAATGAATCAGCAAAGATAGTTTCAAATGGTTTTGTTGAATATCTAGTTTGGTTGGAAGAAAACAGTATGAGCTTTGTGCTGTTTGATTCTTGGGAGTCAAACTGAAGCAAACACTATTAATTTTTCCCCGAGAAGGCTCATTATGACATGCTTATAAATCACTGAGACACCTTTGTGTTGGATGGTAGCATTCATAGGAGTGTGTGTGTGTATTACTCATGTTGTGGGGACGGGCCTTCCTTTTGGAGACAAAATGGACGTCCCCATAATGTAAATAACTACATTTTAGGGTGAAGTCTTGCATTGAGGTAAAGGTAGATTTAGGTTTAAGTTAGGGCTAGGGTAAGGGTGAGGCAAGTAGTGGTTATGTTTAGGGCAAGTCTCCAGGAAATTAATGTTCCTATGTAATGTCCTCTGAAGTGATGCAAACATGACTTTATGTGTGTGTATGTGTGTGTGTGTGTACATTAAGACGTTTTTACATGCAGGAGTCCCACATTCCTTATTAACCCCAGCATCATCTGGTGAGGCCCCACAGAAGGTTCCCATGTCAGAGAAGAGTTGTGAGTGGGTACAGAACGGGTAAACAAACCCAGCTGATTTATCACTGCTTTCAAATGACAGTCATTTAAAAGTCGTAAAGTGTAGGCCTATAAATGCCAGAATGTGAGGCACTGCGCTCTGACAAAATGATTAAGGTGTAATGACTTCCCTACTGCACAATGAGCAAGAGACGATCTCACTTGTGCACCTTTGAAGAGAATGAGTTTTTGGAGAGGGGGATTTTTTTTTATAAAGTTTGCAGAGCCTGCAGTTAGTTTACAAAACATATGTTAGCGACATTACATTTTTAGTATTGAATACTTACATAATCATTACATCGAAAAAAATGTTTGAGGCACCTGGAACCAAACGTTTGACTACAATATGATGTTTGTAAAAAAAAACGGTGGACCCTGCAGCTGTTAACAACACAGTTGAAACAGTAACTTTTCAGGTATAGCTTTCTAACTTCAAACAGTGTTCCAGGGATCCAATTTTCTTTTGAGGGAATTTAGTTTATTATGGCTGGAGAATAAACCTTAGAAACTGTTCACTTCTCTGACACACACAAAGTTACATAGTGCACCTTTAAAATAAATAGTTGGACTTTTGGGGGAAAATGCTAATCTGCTCTCAATTGCTAAACTTGAGCGAGGATGCTATGGAATGGCTCTCTTGTCTTTTAATGGGACAGGCAGATGACCCACTAAGCTTGTATTTGTTTGACAGCCTGGCTCACCCCAGGCTCAATGTGCTTCAAGGCACTTCTAAAAGGTCAGCAAATTGACATGTTGAATATGTTACAAAACAATGGTACATGCCAGAACCATGGCAAAAACGCAATGGTAGTAATAACATGCTGGAAGTTGTTGCACCTGGAGAAAGAAAAGGTTCCCACACTCATATACTGTATTTTCATCGTGTTTGAATTAAGACGAAGCATTAGTTAACTCCGACAAGAGGAAGTGAACAAGCATGTGAACTTCCACATGCTCTCGTAACATTTCCACACAGCTTACTAGTTTGACAATGATTCCCTGCATAGACACAACCTGTTTGGCCTTTTCATTAAGCACCATCTGACTAAAACCTTTCCAAGTGAAAAAGGCTTACAATGCCACTCTTAAGCCCTTTTTAATTAACAAGCTATACCTACTTAATGATATCTTCCCTTATCTCAACACTTTGTCATTTTCTCACTCCATTCTTCCCCCACCTCCTCTCCTCTATGTCTCACCACTCCTAACCTCTTTCTCTGAGGTTTTTTTCCCTGTAAACTTGGCAAGCGGACAGATCTCATGAGGTTTTCCAGAGTCGGCTCACAGAAATGTCAGTTTGGTTCATTTTCTGCTTGAAGTGAAAGAGGGAATTAGATTTCCAATTAATGGCCTAACATGTATTTATTTATCCTTGATTTAAAACTAATACCGGGGTTTCTGATATTTCAATACCATGTTTATGGATTACATCACCTGTGGACATACGCACGCACGCACGCACGCACACACACACACACACACACACACAACACAGTGATGTCATAAGGACGAGGGCGTTGAGTTACATACATTGACATCATCATATTGGAAGGTTTTCAAAACATTCTTGCTATTATGTCATTAAAGGGATAGTTTAGCATTTCGGAATTGGGCTTGTATTTGGTACTTAGTCTGACACCTTATGGAGATGGGGTTCAGTGCAGTCATTTTAAGGGGTTTTGAATAGACGTTGCTATAGCAGAAGTCGGCATTGTACTCTTGCAGAGGGGGCCAGCAGAAAAACTTTTTTTCAGCAAATATATAAATGCTAACCTTCTAAATAAATACCTGTTCAATTGTATATAATATGTAGGATTCTCTGCACTGCAGCGGCACGGGTTCGCATAATAATACATGGCCAAAATACGCTTAAAAAAGTGCAAAAATTAAATGGCTCTCTGACAGTGCTGTGTAGCGTATCAGCATGCAAATCAGCAGTGAAAGAAATACCTAAATTTAGCCAGCTAACTATTTGAAACTTGACATTTTTATTTATTAACTGGATAAACATAATCAAACCCCTCAAGCATTCGGGAAGATAATACATGTTTTCTTTCCTAACTTTGCTGTCACGAGACACAGTAGTAGGCCTTATTGATTTAGTTTGATATTCTTGGTTTATTTGTTGACATGTTGTTTATTGTGGTCTGACATGCCCGGGCTTTGGTTTGGTTAAGCCTTCCTCTTCATGGACACAGCAGACAGTGATCTCAGTTTTAAGGTTGGGTCGGCATTATCCAGCTCCCAGTCTTCCACTCTAGATTATTCTGACACTGGGTGGGTGAGGTCCCATAAGACTGTGTTTGTTTTAGGAGCAGACACATGTCCCTTTGTCTCCACAATTCATTAGAGCAGGGAAAAAACTGCAACTGACAATTTTGGGATTTTAAAGGGCCTCCATGTGGGAGTGACTGGTTTGAATGAAATGCCGAGTAAGGAAGATGAATGAGAAAAAAAGCTAGACGTGTTGATAATACCTTTAATGTAACCAACAACAGAGAATACATGCCGTGGCAAGAAGCCAGACAGGGTTTAACTGGGTCTTCATTGCTGTTTAAGCACACAGCGCTATACTGGGCTGAACGAAACGATTCAACTCTGCAAGGTAATTCACGATTTATACCTCAGTTAGATATTTCTCTCAGGATTGTAGATCAGAGTATAGTGTACATTTGTTAGGATGACACAAGACTATGTTTCTCTATGTTTCCTGGAAGTGATGATTTTGACAACAAGAGTTGACTTTAACAAGGAAATGAAAGCCAAATATCAATGAGCCTACTGAAGGTTTTAGCACAATGGCGCTAAGAGCACATAAACGAAAGTCAGCATGCCAACATGCTCACAATGACAATATTTATATACTGACTTTATGAAAGCAATCCATGGCCATCTTAGCTTAGCATGCCAACATTGGCTAATCACTATTAAACACTGTAAATGTCTCAACTGTGGAGATGAAGTATTTCACTTAAAACTAAACCAACCTCATGATGGCGCTAGATGAAAGGTGAAGAACATAATCAGGATTCGTCCTCTGGGGACCATGAATTTCCCCCAAATTGGTCATGTTAACAGTTGTTGAGATATTGCCATCAGGGCCAAAGAGGTAGACCAACAGACTAAGGCATCATCACAAGATATATTAATATATATTTTTTGTCAACTGCTTCTTTCTAGTTCTGGTTTTGGGTTTCTGGGTCTTGGGATCGTCTGTTGCTAAGATGTTGACATGTTTATGCTGTCATATCTCTTTCACCATTTGGAGTCACATTTTGCGTCAGTAGCCGACTAAATACCAGGTGATTCCTTTCACCATTAACCCAGTGGGAGGCCGCCGCGCTCTCCCCTCTGCTCTTATAAGGTAGGCTTGTTGTCAGGAAGCCTGTGGAGTGAACACAGGGGAGAATGTGATGAGCTGTGTGTGTGTGTGTGTGTGTGTGTGTGTGTGTGTGTGTGTGTGTGTGTGTGTGGTTGTGTTGTGTTGGTGTGCGTGTGGTGTGTGTGTGTGTGTGTGTGTGTTTTGTGTGTGTGTGTGTGTGTGTGTGTAACCAACTCCCTCACAGGCGTAGTTCCAGATTAGGTGAAGTCATGACAAAAAACATTGACTGGTTCAACTCAGTGAGCTTTTGACCAACATGCCATTCTAATGAGATCACTGCAGGAGTCTCCCTTACATAGCCTCTGTCCTTTTCCCGTGTCTACAAGCCCAAAGTTAGCCCCCCGAAGACACTAGCGCAGTTTATCCTGTTTACGTACGAATACAACATTCAGGCCAAGTCTGTAATTTCAATTCATTTCCCTCCACTCTGTATCAGCCGTGCACATTCTTTCGAGGTTGTCCCTCATTATATTCAGGATAAGTCTTGTTTGCAAAGCATGATTAGAGAGGTCAGTAACCACAGGATAACATCAGTGCTTGGCTTTAGTATGACTTCATTTAAAGATGGAGTCAGTGAATCTGGAGAACGCTTGTTGTCAAAATCACTTTTTTTGTCAAAATGCGTTTATATCTCCTCGGCATCCGCTACCTGTCCGTACTGTGCATGTGCTGAAGAACAATTCTGGTGTGGCTATGTAAACTGGTATGTGAACAAAGACAAAGGGAGCAACATGCCAGTTTACAGAGCCTATAGGCTGTGTATTAACAAACCAAGGCTAAAGTGGTTTTAACGACGAGCATTATACCCAGAAACCTTGACTGCACCTTTCAACCCCATAACTCTTTATGTGTCACCCGCTGTATTTACTGTAAAGCTGTCATGTCGAAGATAATCTTCAGGGCTGTAAATGTTTACCTGGTCAGATAAAATAAGTCATTAACAGTGTTTCTGTTCCCACATACCTGGCATGTATCAGGAGGAACAGTTAATAATTACAGGACCTGTGTTAAAGTGGTCTGCAAGCAAGGTCTCATCATTGACATAATCGTATACCTGCGTTCAAAGGTCACTTGCCCTTAGAAGTGGGGTAGGCGATTCTGGAGAATGTCTGCTGTCAAAATCACTCTTTTGTCAAATCCGTGAATATCTCCTCTTCCTGTCCGTACTTTGAGTGCGCTGAAAAATAAAATCTGGTGTCAATACACAGCCTAGGCTCTGTAAACTGGTATGTAAACAAAGGGAATGTAAACAAAGGGGGCCCACCGTAGCATGTAAACATGCCCGTGTATAGAGCCTAATCTGTGTATTAACAATAGATTTTTTCCCAGCGCACTCAAAGTACAGTCAGGAAGCAGATTGTGAGGAGATATTCACTGATTTTCACAAAAAGTTATTTTGTTACTAAACATTCACCCCAGCTTTATATGGGACCTCTTTCGTCAGCTTTGTTTCGAACCAACCCATCATCTCCCATTCGTCACCCTCCTTTTTCCAGAGCTCCTGTGTCGGCCTCCAGTAGCATTGTGAAACAGTCCAGCTCCGTGTTAGTGATAGATAAAGGCAGGATTCCCAGTTGCAGCACGCAGTAAAATGAAAAGCCTTTTTTGGTCATATCTCCGTAATGGGAGGCCAAATAAGCCAGCTGCAGGGAAGAACTCTGTAGATTCAGCACTGAGCTGTATTATTGCTGCTTGACCTAGCGCACTGGCCAAAAAATTCATCGGCATGCACTCTCTCTGTCTGAGTAAAAAAAGGCTGTGTTGGAGATTTGGATCAAGGAAATAGTTTTGATCCCGCTGATTTAAATTAGGATTTATTAAACAGTGGACCCCCCCTCCCCCAACCCCAGGGCATGACATTGCAAGAATTTTGTTTGCTTTCTTGTGTCTTGTGTAACATGTTTGGCAGATACTAAAGAACTAAACTGCAAAGACTAAAAATCTTGCCAGTTATATTGGTCTAATTTCTAGTTAAAATATCTTATTACATTTAATATGAGACACAATTAACTGACAAGCAACATGTCAGTGAGATACAGGGACATGAAAATGAGGATTACAAGACTGGTTTAATATGACACAAAAGCTCTTCTTATAACTAGTGATAAATGCTCAATTTGAGTTTTCTCGAGCTAATTTCAAGATATAACTAATAATAAAATGCCAAGATATCACCAAATAATCCTATTTCAAGTAGGTGACTATCTTAAATCTAGAAAAGTGCCACTAATGTATAACTTGCAATACATTATACAGAGAAATGTACTGCTTTTGAGCATTACAGGCTTATTATGATAACACTTCCTAATACTAGTGAAATATACTTTAAAATAAGTTTTCCCAGATGATTTCAAGATCCTTTCTATTTTGAAAGGCTTTAATATTGCATCTTATGTTTAAATAACTTGCAGAGTTTTCACTCGTTCCATTGGCATATTTGTACTTCTTTTTGAAGAGGCATTTCTCCCAGTGTAGATATGATCAGACCTTTGTGGTTCTGTCGGCGAAATATACACAGACACAAGGGGGGAGTGAAGCGCTAATATTTGCAAATGATAAGAGCTGGCTTTTGACCAAGGAATCGTATCATTCACTTATTTGACGTCCATCATACGTCTCCAGAATGAAAGTCCTGTCAGAGAAGGGTGTGCTGCCCGCTAAGCACTTGTTGAAAAATACAGCAGCACATCCTGTATAAGGAATGAACAGACTGGGGCCCTTCCTGTAAGTCCTTGCTAAAAGTGTCTCCCTTGGGAAGGACACTTCCAATGGAGAGGATGTGTTAAAGAATAGAGGAAAGGGGATGGGCGTTTACCACAAGATGCTGTGTTAGATGTTAATATTGGCCCCAGCTGAGGTAGTCCAACGTCAAACTCACAAACTTAAAGAAGAATGCCACATCAAGCTTTCACATACAGTATATCTCTTGAAACTATCTTAAAATGTGTTTGAACCAATGCCTAACAGCAGTGTGAACAGATGGAAATGACAGTCCTCTGGTGTTTGTGTGTGTGTGCGTGTGTGTGTGTGGGGGAGGGGGGGGGGGGGGGGTTGTATTACTCATATTGTGGAGACATGTTTTTGTTTACATAGTGAGTTTGTGGGGACTTTCCTTCCTTTTGGGGACAAAATGGAAGTTTCCATAAGGTAAATAATTACATTTTGGGGTGAAGACTTGCTTTAAGGGTGGATTTAAGATTAGGTTTAGGTTAGGGTAAGTGATAGGCAAGTAGTGGTTATGGTTAGGGCAAGTCTCCAGGAAGTGAATGTATATCTATGTAATGTCCTCGGAAGTGATGAAAACATGACTGGTGTGTGTGTGTGTGTGTGTGTGTGTGTGTGTGTGTGTGTGTGTGTGTGTGTGTGTGTGTGTGTGTGTGTGTGTGTGTGTGTGTGTGTGTGTGTGTGTGTGTGTGTGTGTGTGTGTGTGTGTGTGTGTGTGTGTGTGTGTGTGTGTGTGTGTGTGTGTTGTGTGTGTGTGTGTGTGTGTACTTCTGGAGTTAAGAAGCTCTCCTGCATGACTTGTTTGCAGAGCACTGTGACGCCTTTTGTCACTCCCCCCACACTGTGTGAGGTTACTGGGGGTTGTCACATGTGATGACAGACACTAGCTGGCCTCTGTTAGCACTGTAGATGGGGCTGTCATGCACAATTAAAGGCAAATAGTGACAGAAAAGGACAAGATAGGACACACACATGCACTTCAATAGAATGCATTTTGGATAAGATGTCTTGAAAAAACTACAAAGAAAGATAATGCATAATTCTAAAAGCATTGCTATCAATCCACTATCACTTAACCATAACACTATACGTAATGCGGTCCAGATGACAGGCACACAATTTGTCTTTCCGCAAAAACTAAACAACCCCCCCAAAAGTCATTATTTGCTGCACGGTTAATCATGCAATATGACCTTTTACCCCCCCCCCCCCCTGTCACTGTGTGTGTTACCACGGCAACCGAGTGAACACAATGCAACCAAATCGCAACAGGATCCCTTAATGAACTTCAACCCCTCATCTGTAGCCTAACACCACGAGCAAGTATGACGAAGTGCTGCTCCATTTGTGTGTCTTTGAACTTGTCCACACCCGGTAGACATCCAACCCCCCCCCCCCCTCCCCCCAACCAAAGCACCTTGGGTAAAGAATGATGTCATGTGAGCATCCGATAGGCCTTTTTGTCTTTTCCAAAATGAAAAATACACAAATACACAAGCAAATAATGTTTTGAAGGAAAGCACTTCGTCATGAGAGGAATGCTAAGGACTTTCACAAAAGAACAAGAAACCATGAGCTTTTCATGTTAAGAGGCCCAAATATACCCACTGATCCATCTCAACCCACAACAGCAGCAGCAGCAAAGCCCCATAATGTTGCTGCGCTGAGGCCTATCTGTGTGCTTTGTCACACTGTCATGGGAACTGACTTATTTCTGTTCTGGGTGGCTGTGCACATATCCATCCTGTGTTTACGCCAGGTGCAGGGCAAGAGCTTTAGGTGAAGACTGAGGTTCAACAAACAGAGAGTAGCATAGAGATAATCTTACATGTTCATATCTACGTGCCTGCATTTATGATCGCGTTTATGATACACATAATACTTTGTGACCAAATATCTGCAAAACGAGAACCAACGAGAAGCATTGCAGCTTGAGCACTGGCGCCATGTTATCTTTATGGATGAGAGAAGCTATATCCTTAACCGTAAGATTAAAGACAGAGGGTGCAGGGGTTAAGTGGTGAGAACCTCTGTGATGACTGCATCCACTCAGGCAGGTGGCGTCTCAGTGATGGTATGGGCATTGTACATGGTATTCATTATGGAGGAAAAACAGCTTTAGGCTGCAAGACGACAACGCATGACCACATGGGAGCTGTAGTGAGATCATTTCTTGAAGCAGAAGGGGTGTAGAAGATGCCATGGCTTGCTTGCCCCAATATTGTTTAAAATACAATTTTTTCACAATTATCACTGTGTTATGTTTGTAGACATTGATCATTAAAGTTTTGAGAAGATATAAACTTTATCTATCCAGACTAAATCACATTATCACAATCATTTCAGGAGAAGAGGTCAAAAAAAATTTAATACAACTTTATGGTTATTGTCATATTGTCATTATGGTAATGTATTGATGTTAAAATTTAGTTCAAAGTGCTGCGGTTGCTGCGTACTCTGTCTGGTTAAACCTGAATTTTTTTCCATCCAGCCTGCTGGTTTAGTAAATAAACTAAATAAAACAAATATTTATTA
>CM047511.1:7239928-7300915 GCA_026122265.1 Ammodytes dubius
TCGTTACTGTTCCCTTGTGTAGCCTAATCCCAAAGTCACAGACAAGCCTCGTTAAATAGCCCAATATGAATATAGAAATAATATAATAATTTAAACTGTGATCACTATAGGACAATGGATCTGGTAATAAAACAATCAGGATCTACAATGGAAACTGTCACCTTATGTGTCAAACGTTAATATCTTTCACTCCCCATTTTTAAGAAGCGACAGTCTGTTTACTGCACAGTAGGCCTATTATAGCTTGCCTACATAATAGGCTACAGCGAACACTGTCAGCAATGCTGTGCAGCGGCAGCTTAATAATTTTGTTGCTGCTGATATGCGTAACTTAATTCTTAAAATAGACTTGCTTCTCATACGGAAGCAACGATGCTCTTGACAAAAAACTTTTGCATCGTTTTTTTCTGAATTGCCGAAGTGATTAGATCAGAGTTATGAGACAATATCCCCGTTCATTCTTCTCCATAAGCTCATTCGTTAATATTTCTTACTCTAGTGGGAGGAGCGGAGAAGTTTCCTTTTTTTCTTTTTTGAGAAGTGGAGAAGTGGGAGGATCAAGCATTTGTTTCTTCTGTTTCCATGGTGAATCATGTTATCAGCG
This sequence comes from Ammodytes dubius, assembly GCA_026122265.1. Classification (NCBI taxonomy): domain Eukaryota; kingdom Metazoa; phylum Chordata; class Actinopteri; order Uranoscopiformes; family Ammodytidae; genus Ammodytes; species Ammodytes dubius. The sequence continues at coordinate 7,240,533 of CM047511.1, forward strand.
ATCCATTGACGATGGCTTTTATGCACACGCTCCAACCAGAGTGAACACGCTCAGAGTTGATTAACCCAACGCTGATCCACTGTTCTGAAACCGAAAACCCAGAGTTGCTCGTCAACCCAGCGCTCTGAGTTTACCAACTCAGAGCGCAGGATTAAACCCAGAGTATGTAAAACCAGCTACCTGAAATAGGCCCCTGGAGGCTTGTCAGTGTGTGTTGATGTTTGCATGGCTGTCATCATGCGTGTTCACTTGAGTCTTCTGACCCTTTTGATGTGTAACTTCTGGGCGTGGAGTTAATGTCAATAAGTCTTTTCTGTTTAACTTTGACCTGGGAGTGGCACATGAGGGCCCCAGACTGTGTGGAAGAATGCAGAATTTACCCTCCCCAGCCCTCCCTTCCTCCCTTCTTTTCTCCTAGAAACTCACTCTCACGCTCCCATACTTGAAACTCTCTCTTTTGTCTGTCTTTTTATTATCATTTTATGTATATTCTAACATGTCTATTTCATTTATCTACGTATTGCATCGTTTGTTCTTTGTTTTATGTTTACACCTTTTGAATCTGTGAGTATGATTCATATATATATACACAAAAATTTAAAAAAATAATAAATAAAAAACATTGCCTTCATCTTAATTCCTTTCTCTAACTTTTAATCCTGGCCTCTTGTCAGTCCTTCTTCTTATTTACTTCTTTCTTACTCTCTCCATGTTTTTCACGTTCACTCCCTAATACTAACTACATGTTGCAGTTGTATTGTGTGCGTGTGCTCTGGCTGTCTTCCCATGTCCATGTATCTGTCTGTAACTCTTTCTCTCTCCTGCAGGCCTAATCATTTTTCTGGCTCTCTCTCTCTCTCTCTGTTTTTCTTTGCCTTCCCCTGACCTTCCAGCTGCAGAGCCCGGGCCTTAGATCCTGTTCTACACGCCCGTCCTCCTCTAAGGAATGTGCAGTTTGTACATAAACACAAGAGGAGGATAGGACTGATAAGAACCCGTCTGCACACGGACAGCTTCTCTGACCCTTATGATCTGCCGTCAAAACTATGGAAGGACTAGGAATACAAGATTAAGTCAGTAAAATGTCTGGGTTTTGAGTTTAGGTGGGGGGATTCCTGACTCATCAACACGTGGTTTCTATTTTAAGGAGGAAGTCCTTAATGAAAAACATTTCATTCAAGGGGCATTTTGGGTCAAAATGTTTATCGTGAAGGGATTTTTGCTTTTGTGTGGGAAAAAAAGTATAGTAACAATGATGTGTACACTACAAACTGAAAACAGGCTTCCCTTGAAATGATATCTCTCATATTACTTTTGCTTTGTCGACACTTTGCAGAGACCAAACGCAAAGCCATACCCCTTCAATCATTGGCCAATGGTTTCACGCAATAGGGAGACCTTGAGATATAGTGCACAGCCCCGATGTAACTATTTAGTCATGGATGCCTGTGCCAATCTCACCATGAAACGACGTGGTGGGTGGGGACATTGTGCCCGTCGCCAAGGAAACAACAGTACGCAAGCTGCCTACTCATTGATCAAAAAGGATACAAACCCTTCAAACTTCCAATTAAAATAGGAAATGTTGCTAATTTCTGCAGAAAACAACCATCCAGCCTCATTGTCTGGCCATACATCCCCACCAGGGTAACGTCCGTCCGATTTGCAAGCATTTATACCAAGTCAGGCATTACATAGAGGTGTCAGATTACATGCAAACACACACGCAGCCGGGCCGAGCACACAATGGTTTCATTTTTCTTCTGCCACTGTGGCTGAAGAAAACAGACAGTTGGTTAATTTTTCTCTATACAAGGAAATAATACTGCTGAAATATGTAACCTTCGACATGACATCCTTCCAAAATGCAGCGTTAGGAAAATTGCAACTGTGCTTCTTACGATACATTTTTTTATCATTAAACTTAACTTCATAGGCCCAGTGCTTTTCAGTGGCACTACACTCTATTCCATGGGAGCAGCTAAGTCAGAAGGGGGCAGTATGGTGCAGGTGTTTGGTGCACAGGTATAGAGGTAGAAGGGGGTCAGGTGTCAGGTAAGGAACAGGATCTTATACACCCCTCATTAATCATGCTAGCTATAGACCCTTTACACAGTTTACACTCCTCCCCCCAGTGTGGGATTTTCTGTCATTTATTGTGTAATGTTTGTCTCCACTCCTTGTGACTATGGTGGCTTATCTGATATGTTGGTTATGATTATGTTGCTTTAATCGGCCGGTGTGTGTGTGTGTGTGTTGTTTTTGTGCGTCTGTGTCTGTGTGGTGCGAGACAAAGAGAGACAGATTCAGTGGAGGACAGGAATGACCCCTGTATCATTTGGAATCCGGCCGGGGTGTGTGTGTGTGTGTTGTGTCTGTGCGCTTGTCAGGGTGTGTGTGTGCATGTGTGTGTGCGCCTGTGTGGGTGTGCGTGGGTGTGGGTGTGTCCTGGAATCAGAGTTCCTTATCAGCGGCGGGGGAGCCAGCAACATTAAAGGTGTTGTGACTGGTTTCCAAAACAATGCGCTAACAGAGAAAATAAACCGCACATTCCCACATGCTGATAAGAATAAAAGTGACCAGCTGTTATCTTAACACAAGCATTCTCTATGAATAATAGGAAATAACAGGTCTGCACACCGCACCACACCCCTCCCTACTCCGCACTAGTCAACTCTCTTCACCTTCCCCTCACTTCGCCAAGAGAAATCTGATTTTACCCTTTTACATCTATTTGTCTCCCTCCACTATCTTAAGTTTCTTCCACAGAACCATAAAGTCCAGTGGATTGAACTCTGAACGATGGGGCGCCCTTAGCTCAGTTGGTAGGGCGTCCCCCATGGGCCGGGCCCAGCAGTAGATCCGGGTTCGATTCCCGCACGCGGTCGTTCACTGCATGTCACTCCCCTCTCTGCCCCATTTCACCTGTGTCTCTCTGCACTATCAATAAAGCATGAAATATGCTAAAAAAAATCTTTAACTATGAATGTAATTTAAATGGGAAATAGTAGCTGCAGTTGCAAATGACAGTTTTGGTGACAAGAAATTGCGCAAGACCAATCCTGGAGCAGCTCAGTCAGTACAATGTGGAGAAGAGATTGACCAGAGACCATATAAGAAGGTGGAGCCGGAAGAGGTGGAGTAGGGTGTTAATACTGGTGAATAACATAATGTCTCTACCTATTAAAGCAGAGAAAATGTTTATTGGACCAAGGTCGACTTCTCTGAAGAGGAAACTGGTCATAAAACAACTATACGCAATACAATAAACAATACAGCATTTAATGTCTGTTTAAGAACACAATGTCCCCTTTTGAGTAAAAACGACTGATTAGCAGACAACTACATAATCATTTGTAACATGAACATAAAATCAATATACAAATCAAAACCCCCTCATCCATAAGAGTTACATTAAGGACAAAGGGAACATCTTCAGTACAGTATTTAGTGTTCTCTATCCTCTAATTCTAGTACAAAGCACAAATGCCTCCATGGACTTTGTATCATTTTCCTCTGGCTGGCGTCACAATCCCAGTCTTCACATTCAGTATACTGTTCTCCCTTTGAGCAGACCTGAGGAAAGATGAAGAAAAGAGAAAGATACACATACGTTAACTGATTTATAAAGAAAGCAATGTGCAAAAGAGATATATGTACGTAGTCACTGCAGATGGATAGCACACACAGACTTTCCCCCTCATATATTAAAAGGGATTGTCGGATTTTTGAGAGTTTTATGTACAGACCCCCAGTAGCCTTTCAAAATGGAAGATACAGTCATATGAAAAAGTTTGGGAACCCCTCTCAGCCGGCATTATGATTGACTCTGCTATCACAAAAACAATATAAAAGTGGTATGTCTTTAATTTACCAGGAACAGCTAAGTACTGGGATGTTTTCCAAACAAAGATTTTTTGAAAAGCAGTATTTGGTTGTATAAAATAAAATAAAATGTGAAAAACACAAAGTTGGTTGGATTATGTTGTTAAACCTTGAACCTCATAGAATTGTCTGTTTAATCATGAGAAAATGTGTTTTAGGTGCCTAAATGCAAGTTGCACTTCTCTTTGACTCTCTGCTGTAGTGAGACAGAATGGGATCATCAAAACAGCTCCCAAAAGATCTTAAAAACAAAGATTATTCATTGTCATGGTTTAGGGGAAGGCTACAAGAAGCTTTCCCAAAGGTTTCAAGGCTTAACAACATAATCCAACCAACTTTGTGTTTAATGTCATCAGTTTTACATGCTGTTACAGGCATTAAAATCAACACAACATAATCCAACCAACTTTGTGTTTAATGTCATCAGTTTTACATGCTGTTACATGCATTAAAATCAACAAAACCACAAGGGTACCCATATTTTTGCACATCCAGTTTATTTTATTTCATACAACCAAATACTGCTTTTCAAAATATCTTTGTTTGGAAAACATCCCAGTACTTAGCTGTTCCTGGTAAATTAAAGACATACCACGTTTATATTTTTTTTGTGAAAGCAGAGTCAATTATAATGCCGGCTGAGAGGGGTTCCCAAACTTTTTCATATGACTGTATCATATTGGATTATTCTGCTAATCTCTGAAACGAGTTCAATCACAGTTGTATAGTGAAGTCAACATTAATAGCATGTCTTCTGTGATGAGACATTTAAAAGGCACACACACACCACTTCTAGAAGTTGCACTGAATGTTGGCATTGGACAGACATTCTGGGGTGGGCTGTGAATATTGCCTGATAGACTTTTGATTCAGATACTAATCTGGTTTGAAAAGTGAGATGAAAATGACAAAACACAGTAGGTGCAAATCAAATGACGGTGCAACAATACTAGTGATAACAAGCGCATTGCATTGACAATACAATGTAGGGGAAGGTGGGGTGATTTGTGCGTTTTGGAAGTTGCAAAACCCCTTGTTTCTAGAAAACCGTGGAAGAAATTGGAAATGTGACCACATATTTAAGAAGAGCCATCCATTTGACTCATCCTGTAAAGAAGGGAGACACAAGGAATAAGATATAAGCACATTTAAGCTCAAAAAACTGTGTTTTGCCTTTCAAAGTAAAATTTCCATGATCAAGGTTTTTTGATTATTGTGTCTGAACAATTATAGACACGTTTGAAAACATTTGACACATGTTTTAGTGCTTTGGTATGCTACACTTTGAGTCTATATAGTTAGCACAATGTCAACCCTAAATTGCTGCATCATGCCTATTATCCAAAATTCTGGGGATGGGGTGATTTGTGCGCAAGGGCCTGGGTGAGTTATAAGTAAGTAAGTAAGTAAAATGTATTTATAAAAGCACATTTATGACAGTTTGTACTGTCCAAAGTGCTGTACATAGTGCATTCAGTAGGTAAACAATGAAGGTATAATAACAATAACCAAAATAAAAGACGTAAAGCCCATACATCCACATAAACACAGATAGTAGTGCAGAGGTAAGATAGTTAATGGGGAGGAAACACCAGGGTGTACATATGGGTTTTGAGCCTTGATTTAAAGGCAGAAATGTAGGGGGAATCACATTTGTCAGGTGGCAGTTGGTTCCACAAGCACGGAGCAACTAGTGCAAAGTACATTTCTGAGAGTTGTGCCAGTGGCATGGCTGTATACGCTGGTCACCAAAAGAAAGTGATTGTCTACAGTAGCTCAGAAGAGAGTGACATCTAAATTCCACTTAACGACACCACTGATGAGAGTTCAGATGGCCAGAAAGATGATGATGGTGACTTTGTCATTGTGACACAATGACGCACAAATCACCCCACGTAGTGGGGTGATTTGTGCGTCAAGACAACTTTTTTTCCGAAAGCTATATTTCTTAAACAGTTTATTCCAGATCCAAAGTTTTTATTGCCAGGGATGCACAACATCCTGAAATATATGTACATATTTGAGTTGGAGACATAACTGTCAAGGCCTCACTTTAAAATCACTTTGAGTGAAAAGTTGCACAAATCACCCCACCTTCCCCTATAAAGTAACACAGTTGAGCAAAAAAGAAAAAAAAACTAAGAAAACTTGATAACCCCCGAACGCTGTTGCAACACCTTTACTGGGGTGTGACCTTCGTCTAACCAAACCCTAGTATTTGTGAGATAAGGTTTAAATTCTTAGTTGTGAAAGACTCTTTTATGTGTTGATAGCTGGGTGTGACACTGTTAAAACAGACCGACCAGGTATACACCAGTATCAATTGTTGACACTGTCTTTAGAGAGAACACAAAAGGTGCTGAAGTGTCAGCAGTAGCCATGTGATCGTTCAGACAAACAGTTCGGGCACACACACATGCACACGCACGCACGCACACACACACACACACCACATTGAATTCATCTATTGAGTACATTATCTTGGCACAGGCCTATAGTTGTTGTTGTGGAATCAACAATTAACTTTGGAAATTTTATGAACTGAATGCAAATTAATCGTTCATGAGGAGTATTTTGATGCAGTTGGAATATGGTGTCCCTTGATAATCACATTTTTTGGGATATTACGGCAGAGTGTCAAGTCATGAGAGTTGCATAATTGTGTTACACAACTAAACCCAGCCTCTTTCTGGGGCCTGTCAAATGAATCCTTTTGGCCTGGTTCCCCCCCCCCCCTCAAACTCTCACTGCCTGTGGTGATGTTGACTGTTAGAAATCTCCAGACAAAATTCCGATCCCCTTCCATAAACCGGCACTGAACAGATGAACCTAGTATCAAAAAATGAACTCTGGGGAGACAGAAAATGCATGCTCATCTTGTCTTGAATGTTGATACTCTTATAAGCACAATGAGAACAATTATCATCTTTCTGAATCTCAAACGGAGAATGACTTTTACATCACAACACACACACCACACACACACACACACACACACACACACACACCACAGCATTCTGCCATTGTTAATCCAGTGTTGACCCAGTTCAGGCAGGTTGTTCAACCTGTTGGCCGACAAATGTAAATGTAGTAGCATCTCTATCATCCCATTCATTGCCAAAGAAAAGAATGATCACTTGTGTGTTGACGTGTTTCATTTTCACCTGGATGTGACCGGCCACACACACACACACACACACACACACACACACACACACACACACACACACACACACACACACACACACACACACCCCACAACACACACACACAACCAGGTGTGGTAGTTCACTACAAGTAAACAGTTATGAACGTTAACATAGAATAGCAAAGAAGGAATGGATGTAATTATATATAATTAAATAAATGTTTAAAGGTTAACAAAGTAAATGTAGTTTACAACTTACATATCTTTATTTCATAAACATCTTAATGTAACAAAGAAGCAAGACCAGATTTCTCACATGCAGCACGCTAGGACTAATTCTATTGACTATATATAGTACAAAAGAGCACATTTTATCCCGGGCCAACCATGGGTGTGAGTGCTGTCCAGTGTCCAGCAAGCTGAGTTTTCTACCAGCAAAACCATTCCATCATTTAGAGGAACACCCACAGTTCTCTGGTACCGTTTATTTTTTTCTTCCTTTTCCTTATTAAAAAATAAGCCATGACCCTATGAGGATGAAACGTTGTACGGCTATCAATCCTGCTGGGGGGTTAAAATACCTCCTGTTCACCCCCAGTCTTAGAGCAGGATTATTACGGGTTTGTGTGTGGACAGAAGACAAGTGAGGAATTGGACACCTCGCATTCTTGCCTGAAACCCATAAATCTGTCTCTCGCTCCACACTGAAGCTCTTGTTTGGCCACTCACCCTCCTCTTTTTTATTGCATTTTCTCTTCATTCCACTCCTACTGCTTGCCCATAACCCAGGCTTTTATTCACTGAGAGACAGTTTGTGAGGAGCTCCCTACTCCTCCTTGCCTCTGAATTAATGGCCCTCTGTAGCGCCCCCTAATGCCCATGATTTTAAGGGTGAATGCAATGACGCCCTTCCTTGAAGAATTAAAGGTGCAGTTAGCGATTCTGGAGAACACTTCTTGTCAAAATGACTTTTAGTCAAAATCAATTAATTTCTTCTCACGATATGCTACCTGTCTGTACTGTATGTGCGCTGTATGTACCCTTTCCTAACATACCCTAAATAAAGAATATATAATATCAAATATATAAAGATAATATCGGTGTGTTAGTCTTTTAGAATAACCCCCTGTGTTGTTATTGGTTGAGGAGTTCAACACCACCCACCAGCACGGAAGGTTGACACCCACAAACATCCCGCTAGCGCAAAATAAAGCAAAAACAAAGCAAAATACAATAATAATATTAATAAATCCTTTTGAGTATGCCTTTAATAATGATTTGCCCCAAAGCTAACTTAAAAAAGAAAACCATTATGAAAAATCCTCCATAGAACTTGTGTACCACTTTCTTCACCTCCCCTGCCCTTCCCGGTTCCGTCCTTCAAAAGAAACCTTTTATCAGCAGCCCTCCACCTTCCTGAAGCAGTCCCCCCCTTCTACCCCTAATGACCGCTCACTCCCACCGACTTGTTCTTCCTTTTGCTCCGTTTGCCCATTTTGCCGCATTCCAATCCTCTGCATCATACCTGCCTTTCACACAAGGCCCTAGCGGTCTGCATGTTTTTTTCCTCTCCGCAGTAAACCAAAAGTCTGGACAAAGACTCATTGGTGTTTTTCTGGACTGCCCACTGTTCCCAGCTACTGCACACAGAGAAAAGAGCATAAAACAAGATGGAGTTGCCAGTAAATCAGCTTTATTTGTGTATTTAGTAAGGTTTTTGTAAGGCACATTGGCACGCTCATTTCTCACATTGTGTGTACTCTATTGCCTGTTTAAGATTCAGGGTTCAAGATTCAAGAGATTTATTTGTCATATGCACAACAATTACAGCAGCAGTCATTGGCAATGACATTCTTAAGTCCCGGGCTCCTCTCAACAATGCAATATAGAAGAAGAAAAGTGAAGAGAGCCAGCTTAGACACAAAAGTAGTGCAAGAGCCCATAGCCTGCACATTGTGGTGCAGAGAGCATGGCACTGAACCTTCTCCGCTGCACACATAAACAACCCTCTTTATGAGTCATGTGTGGTCAGGACAGGAAGCACACATCTAGATTTGAGCCTTATGATTTTGAGATATTTTTTTTCTACTTCTGCCACATCTTTTTTTCTCTTCCCCCAACGAGGAGCACAGCCATGAGGGAGTGACTCACCGTCTACTTTATTTCCCTTTCGTGAGTGCCGGCTGTTTGGCCAAACCATTGTTTTTACCCTTTTTTATAGTCCCCCCCACACCTCTTATCGTGCTAAAGGTACAATTGTGTTGCTTTGGGAGGTGTTAAAAAGCCTAATCGTTTACCTCATTCCAAGTTATTTTTTATTCCTTTTTTTGGGGGGGTATGAATACAGTGTTTGAGATGTCAACATTCATTTTTTTGTAGTGCAGGCTGATTGTATTCTTTTCACCATTGTGATGTTTGAACAACAACGCCTTAGATTTCTATGGCGCTTAAACACTTAACATTGAACACCTCAAAGGCCCACAAAGAGTATTCCTGTTTGATACAGCCAGTGCTCCTTCCACCACAAATAATACTGTTATCGTGTTGATCTTTTTGTACCTGTACCAAGATGACACACCTACACATGCACACAATAGCAGTGGCATTATCCTTTTTACCCCTTCTGTTTATGTTAATCCTGTGTCAAAGCAGAGAGCATATATTATGTATCACAAAGTGAAATTCAATCACCCGTTTCACAGGCAATCCAGCTCTCACGAAAGTCCCAATGACTCCCAACATTCACCATAGATGGTCCCATTAGTTTTGCCACACAACCATGATACATTCCTCACACTAGCAGTAAACAAACACAGCCTTCCTCAAAACCATTTAGAACGCTACGGTTTGGATCAAAATAATGTGTTGTGCATACTGCGACTGACTTCGAATAATTAATGAAGTATTAGCCTCTAGTGTTCCCAAATCATTCCATTTCCAAATTGGGGCAACATGTGCTTTTATGGTGAACAGACTGGGAAGCCGTCCTGGAGCATCTTCGGCATTTTATCCAATACAGTAACTCCTCTCTCTCTCATAAAGCTTTGAAAGAATGTATGCCTCTCTAACCCAACACTCTACCTTAAACACTGCAATCAGGCTGTGTATTATAGCCTTTAGTGTGAGTTTTAAATACATACACACCCAAGCTACATACAAAGGCCATAGCAAACAAGACCATATCTGGAACATGGATATATTTACTTAAATACTGTGGGTCACAATGAAAAGGATAGTTTGTTTGATGAGAAGAGAAGAGACTAAATAAACAACACATGTTTTGCATTACTGGTTAGTTAACGATGAGTTGATGTTTAGTATGCTAAGCATTAACTCAAAATCAACTAATGTACCCTTATTGTAAAGTGTTACCATGCACACTACCAAACTACTGTCTGCCTGCTGAAGGCTGCCTGCAGTGCAACATTTAACGGGAATACATAGCTGTGTGTGGCATATCCTCATCTGACCTCATAAAACCTGTTCTAATGCTAATCCCTCTCTTTGTAGCATACATGCTGCTAAAATCCTGAACAGCATTCTTGTTAAATAGCATATAGTATGACTAAGGTTGGAAAAGGTTAAAACTCTAATACCAGTTCACCAGAGGGATGTCTCTATGTGTTACATAATTGTATAGTGGAAGAGTTTTCTTGATATTCACTGCAAGATGTGACAAAAAAAAAAAAAATCTAATTTTAGACAGTTCCTGTTTCGTTGAGAGAGAGGGGGTAGTACAACTTGTGGATCATGTGGACTGATTGGAGTAACTCAGTGTTGCCCCTTTTGGAAAATGTAAAAAAATAAAACATGTGGGACCAAACCTCACGCATAGACTATTCCTCTGCGATCCTTACTTGAAAAGTGAAATCTGCTGACGTCAATAGTAGTAACGGTGGGGGCAGTGTGTTACACAGGGAGGCAGGGCTAGAGAGAGGAAAGAGGGGGCGGAATGTCAGTCCCTGTGTTTGACTGGCCAAAGACTCCATCTCCATAGCAACGTAACCTCCCCAGTTCTCTTTTTTTTCTTCTAATCTGTGTTTCTTGACTGCAGAGAGATAGTAGCGACCATAACATATGGTTGCCATGGAGAAGGCTGTAACAACGCCATGCACTTTCTTCGGGGGTGTCCTGAATCTCTCTTTCGAAACACTTGATGAAGGAGTTTTTCTCAGTGAATGCCTTCAAGGTCAGCACAAAGAGAGTGTTTTATAGCCGCATTAGAATACACCAACAAACATCTATGAACAAGTGTATAGGGCTTTCTGGCTCGTATTTGCAAGACAATATAGCCAATTTGAATATTTGAAAACGTGTTATGTTAATCTTAATTTATTCCCAAAGTCCCATCAAGTTTTGCACAACATCCCAATGAGACAATTAAAGGTCTTTTTTTTCTTTTTTACATTTCATCTAACTAAAGAAAACAGTTGAGGAGAGATTTAGCAACAAAGATTATTATTATTTAAAACAAATGTTTTGCTTAAAATCAGAGTGCAAAGCGTCTGTACGGTATATCTCGGCCGGCTGTGTCACACAAGGCCAAACTAGATTATGCCTCTCCCTCCTACCTGCACAGACACCCTTTACATATTTATCTATCTGCCCACATGTCCGTTTAGCGTCCACATGACTGTCATAAAGATGGGATAAGGGCTGTGTGTTTTTTATGAATGGATCTCTCTCACATTAGATAATACTTAGCAGCATTGTTGGACTATGAATCATACAGCATGCAGAGTGTAGAGCTGCTGTTATGTCTGTGCCTTTAGGAGATCTAAGAATTGACTTGGGTAATTACAGATAGTAAAACACATAATTATTTACACACACACACACGCACGTTTGTAAGGCTATACTTGCACGGACATTCATTGACATAATGCATTCCACTAGCACCTTAGCCTAACCATAAAAACTAACAAACCTTTAACCCAAGTCGTAACCCTCAAACAGACATTTAAATGCCTGTCCTGAAGTGAACACACACACACACACACACACACACACACACACACACACACACACACACACACACACACACACACACACACACACACACACACACACACACACACACACACACTTGCAGAGGTAAATAAAGAAACAGACATGATAGATGCCCATTGCCCTATATTGCCCCTTTTCCATCCATAGATTTCACCTCAAACCTCTAAAACATTTTGTCATTCAGCTGACATGAGGATAAGTTAAAGTTGCAGTTATACCAGTCTGATAAATACCACTTGTTGATGTAAAGTTGGTGTCACTTATCCCTAGTAGGTTCTAAAAATCTGACATTCCCACTGCATATCCAAACTCTTATTTTCCAGGCTCGACTCCAATGTTTTTCCTGTTACAACTCTTTTCCATGCATTTGGACAAAAACCGCGGGTCTCTCAAAACACACTGTTGGTATTGTGCTGCGGCTCTGGGTGGTCACATCTGGATTCATGAAGAAGTCTTAGGGGAGTTGTAGTTTTGACTAAACCTAGGCCGTACAGTATATAATGCACAATTAGGTATAGAAAGCAAGAGACCTCACATGTGAATTTCTTAGCTACTTGTTACATCTATCAATCTATCTATCTATCTATCTATCTATCTATCTATCTATCTATCTATCTATCTATCTATCTATCTATCTATCTATCTATCTATCTATCTATCTATCTATCTATCTATCTATCTATCTTTCAAATAACTGGGCTATGGGGTTACTTGAGGGTTTGCATAGTTTGACTAAAATGACAGAGGGGGGAGGAGGTGGTTTTAAGTCTGAATAAGGTTGAAGTGAAAGGTAAACGCCCATAGTCAGCTGACAGAGTGAGGGAAGGGGAGGGACAGAGTGCGTCTTCCTGATAGAACTCCCTTTCTAAAGGACCAACCCCTTGCGGTAATACTAAGAACTTATACCACTTAGTTACTGTTGCTATGCCTGTCAATCTTTCCAGTCTGGGTCTGCTACACACATTCAGTTTACAGTGAAAACAGTGGCAGATTCACCCACCCAACAATGACAAAGCTGTTGTAGCTATTTAGCCCTGAAATGACATAGTTTGTTAACATAAAACTGTTCAGATTTTTTAAATATATTAAACCTAAGTAAATATATAATAAGTTATTTGAACAATATGATGATCAAATAATAGGTTTTGCTTTGACATGAGAGAGGACAAACAGTGGAGATTGGCATTCAAGATAAACTTCTAAGCCTGAGTCTAAAACAGGGCTGCTAGCTTTAATCTGCACAATGCTATTTTTCTCTTTTAAGCTTTATTGTAGATAATGATATTCCAACATGGACCTTGGAAGAAAAATTGCATACTAGCTATGCACCTTGCAGGTACATAGCTAGGCCTGCTAATGTTTTATTTAACATGAAACATATTCAAGCCTAGGAAGTGTAACCTCTTCGGCTGGGAAATACATGTGAATAGAGTTTTAGTTGAAGGGTTTATGAATGAAGGATATATAATGAAAAAGGACTGTATGTAGCAAAGGCTTGTTGCATTTACTTAACTGTTTTTCCTTGGTTGAACTCTATTGTTGCTGAAGCTGCATTTGGTTATTCTCAAAAGAAAATACGAATAAAAACGATTTTCATACTTAAGAAGCACATGATTGTTATGCAGAGAATAAGTTACAACTCAAACTGAAGTCTAAAAACTGTCTTCCAACATAAGCCCGCTGTAGTGGCTGAGTTTATAGTATAAGCCTTCCTTTTGCTGCGTTGCATAACAACTCAACTTTCCCTTCCTTTAAATACTTTAAGCATTTCTGGTTTCACTCAAACCTGAAAAAGGAAACCATCATATAGACAAGCCACATGCCCAGACAGCTACCACCTGGACAGCTTACATACACAGTGACAAACTGCCTTGTTGAAAGGTTGTAGCCTGAGGAAAGCTACACAATGGCTTTTGACTATCGTCTGACGTGGTACAAAAAGACAGATCTTTTTGTCTGTGATTTATTTTTATCGCTGAAAATGGTTACACTTTACAATGAGGGTATATTAATTAACTGTTAGTTAATGCTTAGTTATTAATGGTAAGTCAATGCTTAGATAAACATTAACTATGCTCAGTTAACCAATGCTTAGATAAGCATTAGTTAATGCACATTTACTAAGTAGTTATTAACGGTAAGTTATTGCTTAGTTGATGCTTATTTAACCAAGCATCAAGTAACAGTTGATTAATGTATACCCTTTTTCTAAAGTGTTAACCTGAAAATATTCACATTTGAGCTCAAAAATCTCTTAATGTATGTTTAAGTCAATTGAATCCACGCACACACACACACACACACACGCTCAAACAGGGGAGACTATTGTATAAGTATAGCACTTTAATTGGAAACAGATTTGAAAACAAACAATGTTCTGTACTTTACTTTAAGAAAAAGAAGAAGAAAGAAAGACTCTAAATTGGCTCTGCACACACAAAAAAAAAACTCACACAAGTTCCTAGACTTCCTTTTCCCTCTGCCCAACGCTTATTTGTCTTTGCATTGTTCTACTACAGCCTGGAGGGGACATAGTTTGGGTTATCACGCAGTCCCTTCCGCTCCCACATAGTGCCAAGGGGAAGTGTCGGGCTTAGGCGTATGAACGTCAGTGAATTGACATGAAATCTGTTTTACACTAAAAGGACTAGGTCTGTGAATGAGTCTCCCAGTCTCTTGCCAGGAAGAGAAGGCCACCTCAAAACTCCAGTGACACACACACACACACACACACACACACACACACACACACACACACACACACACACACACACACACACACACACACACACACACACACACACACAGGCAGACCGACCTTACTAACAGGGGACTATCGCTGGTACCAGCCAAGTGTGGCAACCTATTTCTGGTCATTTAAAAAATAAAAAAACACAACAGAATATTTAGTTTTAATGTCTTCTGTCATAATATTACTTTAAATGTGTTTTTACATTTTTTTTGAATAATTTGCTAACAGTGGACTTGAATCATTGGGTGACATCTAAGAGTGGACTCCATTCACTGCATCAATGGAGCTGTCTGTGTCTATTGTTTCACTCAATGAGTGTTTGCTTGCTGCAGTTACCTCCCTTTGTTTCTTTTTAAGATAGATTATATACCTTTAACTTTAACACAAACTAAACATATGTTACAAATACTATGAATATAATCATGGCCACATGTTGCAAATA
This sequence comes from Ammodytes dubius, assembly GCA_026122265.1. NCBI lineage: Eukaryota > Metazoa > Chordata > Actinopteri > Uranoscopiformes > Ammodytidae > Ammodytes > Ammodytes dubius. Next base: position 7,255,770 of record CM047511.1, read on the forward strand.
AATATCAAATAAGAAGTAACTTGTTGGATGCACTAATATCAGGGACATAGCAACAACATTTTCCTTATCCAAGCCTTATCTTTATTTAAAGGAATGTGTTCACAACGTTACATTCTAAAGATTTATTAAACCACTAAAGTTTATTTTGCGGTTATAATTTTCTACTCCAGCATTATCCATAATTGCATATTACTTTTTCTTCTGTCAGTCTTCACAATACGAGGGGGGACTTTCAAGTAAACTCTTAATTCTCTATTATAAAACATATTTAGTGGTGCTGACTGGATGAACAGTGTGCTGAAACATTTCTTGACTGGTCTGCTGACAGCAAGTAGCAAGTAAAAAAGTTAATTTGCCGATTACATGCAGAGTGGGTGACTGAGAGATTGGAGTTATGAAACTAGCACACTATATAAGTGATCACTGTATAAAAATAGATATGTATAATTAATACATATATTTTTTTAAAGGTTTTTTTACGATAGATAAACGACAGTGGGCACAAGCGGAGCGACATGTGCAACACTCTAACTACAGTCACCTGAGCTGAACAGTTCACAACACCTGCAAAACCCATTCCAAGCAACACACTATTCACACACATCTCAAAACACAAACACACACTGTCAATCAGAACACTGAGAGCAAGTATCTGTTGCTGTTTGCCGTGATTTTTAACAATATGTAATGCACATTATGGAATAAATCAAACACTGCTATTACTTTTAAAATGGTAAAAATATGCATTTTAATTATGCAAACTGGATCATTCTTAAGGGGAATATAATATAAATGTAGTCTTAAATGTCTGTTTGTTATACATATTGACCCTACAGTCCTAAATTGTATGGAATGACAGGAGTCCCCATTTAGTTGGCACTAATTGACACAAGTTCCCTCTTGGTTAGGATGGAATGATATTCACACTCCATCATGGATGAACAAGACTTTGGCAGATCAGTAATACATATGAAAATAATCTCAACTGAATTTGAGAATAGTTATAACACAACATATACTTTGAACATGATTTGTAGAGATTAACATGTTTTAATATATATTTGGTCTGCTGACAGCAAGTATCTGTTGCTGGTTGCTGTGATTTTTAACAATATGTAATGCACATTATGGAATAAATCAAACACTGCTATTACTTTTAAAATGGTAAAAATATGCATTTTAATTATGCAAACTGGATCATTCTTAAGGGAAATATAATATAAATGTAGTCTTAAATGTCTGTTTGTTATACATATTGACCCTACAGTCCTAAATTGTATGGAATGACAGGAGTCCCCATTTAGTTGGTACTAATTGACACAAGTTCCCTCTTGGTTAGGATGGAATGATATTCACACTCCATCATGGATGAACAAGACTTTGGCAGATCATTAATACCTATGAAAATAATCTCAACTGAATTTGAGAATAGTTATAACACAACATATAATTTGAACATGATTTGTAGAGATTAACATGTTTTAATATATATTTGGTCTGCTGACAGCAAGTATCTGTTGCTGGTTGCTGTGATTTTTAACAATATGTAATAGACACTTTGGAATACATTAGAGGTGCAGTGTAGTTTTTTGTAGTGGCTATACTGTGATGAATTATGAAGCAATATTTATTACAGACTTGGCCAAGGAGAACCGGACTGCAACTCGGGTGACTTGCACTTCAATTCTGACAGACACTTCCTGAGAGCTGTGTATTAACCTTGTGCTATCTCTAACACCTCCCTGGCTCGGGCACCAAGCGTACCAATGTTTTGGTTCAGAGCTGAACACAGTGAACCATAACATTCTGGAGTCTAAGGAGATGAGACTTTATCTATACAACTGACCTAAGTGTCTCCTACCAGTGTCACCAGGCTGACCTAGTGTCTGAGATATAGACAAACACACAAGACAGGCATACATGTACTATACATCTCTACCATTAATATTAACCATACTAAAGACTGAAAATTCCCTCACAACATGTACTTTAAGTTCACTGTATGGAGGTAGTTTAGGGCAGAAAACCAGTCTGCATAGTGAACACCACATTATCCCAGACAACAACAAAAGAGACAAACAAACAAAATAGAGTTTATTGCCCTTTGATTTCCATCCTACTGGCACACATTTTTTTGAATTTTTTTTGTTACTTTCCTTATATACTTTATTTTCAAGTTCTGTGCTTTTAGCTGGAATTCAATACAGTTTACGTCTAACGTTTAGAATTGTTCAGTTCCCAACGTCTTTGTTAGCAAAGAATGGCAATCAATTTGATAGTGTACTAGTGTATTCAATCTATATATATATTTAGTTTATTTAAAAAGCACAAAGACAGCTCCACACTTCTACTGTTTTAAATGACTGGAGTCCACTGTCTGTGGGCATGGAGCGACTTTTACACATTAATTAAAAAGGAGTCATTCAAACTGGATAATTCTTAAGGGGAAAATAATGTTTATTCGGTTTAAAATGTCCTATGTATGTCATACTAATTGACCCTACCTGCAGTAATACATTTAAAGAGAATACAAAGGCTATATCTTTCAGTGGATTTCTTAAGCATTCTCAGCTCATTGCCCGACTTGTTGCCATGTAAAAAAGAATCAGCATCAGTTTTAAGTGAAGTAAGTTTTCCATTTACTGGTAAGTGTAAGTCAAAAACAATTACTGCAAATCACAAAGTCAACAAACATAGAAATAAAATAGATATTTACAATAATGAACATATTTATTTACATTTACTGGTAAGTGTAAGTCAAAAACAAGTACTGCAAATCACAAAGTCAACAAACAGAAATAAAATAGATATTTACAATAATGAACATATTTATTTACATTTACTGGTAAGTGTAAGTCAAAAACAAGTACTGCAAATCGCAAAGTCAACAAACATAGAAATAAAATAGACATTTACAATAATGAACATATTTATTTACATTTACTGGTAAGTGTAAGTCAAAAACAAGTACTGCAAATCACAAAGTCAACAAACATAGACATAAAATAGATATTTACAATAATGAACGTGATATTTTACTAAAAATAACTTAAGTTGGTTTAGGAATTTACAAAATTATATTGGTGATGAAGGTTTTTAGGTTTTTAGAGAAGATGAATCCTCACGGTCACTGTCGGTAATATGTGGCTGTTCAATCGAGAGGCACCTATTTGCAGACGCATGGGGAAAGTGGAGCTCCACCGGAAGTGGATTTCATTGGTCAGAATTGTAACCTACTCTGAATTTGTTTTCTTCTTTTTGTTTTACTGCCGGAGTTCACCTAGCGGTGAATAATAATACACAGTTTCCACCGGTTATGGTGCTAGTACACAGTAAAATACGTCAGTTTGTTAAGGGTCCCAAGTGGCCAGGACGGTGGTAAAAAGTAGATGTTGAGGTAGAAGATGAATGAAGCAACGAAGCTGTGTGTACATCTTCTGAAATCCGTCTGTTTAATTCACAATCAGAGCAACCTCTGCTATCAACAAATGCACGTTGTTCAAGCAGCTGATCAAAGATAAACAAACCTTGCGATGTCCAGAATAATACTCGTGATAACCATCAAACTAAATCGTACACATTCACTGAGTGAAGATTGTGAAAGTATGACACACATTTCTCACCAACAATGTTATCAAAAACCCAATTAATAACTTATAAATCTTTTAAAAACCTGAATTAAAAACTGTAGCAATGGCGGCCACAGCTTGGATTTCATTTTCGCCGGGAGAAACGGAAATGATCGATTAAACGTAACATCATCAGGAAATTATAAAAATGGAGATTTCTATGGAGTGATTTTGCTTTAAACTGTACAGGGTCGCGTTGTTGCAGTGACACTCTTTCTTCAGTCGGAGCTGCAGCGTAAAGTGAAAACAAACTCAGAGTAGGTTACAATTCTGACCAATGAAATGAGTTTGGGGCGTGGCCCCATCTTGCTTCCGGTGTAGTGGAGGTCCGTTTTCTCCATGGGTCTGCAAATAGGTACTCTTGGTTCAATCTCATCTGGTGTTTGGGGACAGCAATCAGCTGCATCGGTCCTATCCTGTAACAAAAAGAAAAACAATGTATAAATAATTACACTTTTTCTCATTGTTTGAAATCATCCTCTTATTGCTGTTGATCTCATGTCGTATTCTGTTTTTATATAGTTTTTTTTTTTTGGAACAATTTGTTGGTTCCAATAAAACTGACATACTGCTGATACAGGGTACCTGCCAAATGGTGTGGAAAGTCCCTCCCCCATCCCCCACAAATTTACCTGCATACTAATTTGAACCTACTTAGGCCCTTCTGAAATCCATTCCAGCTCCGGCCCCCACAGTTTGAGAACTAATAATCTCACACTTTCTTACTGAATGACTGATTCCTGAGGCACTGAGACCATTAGGTTAGATGGGGATGTGATGGCACATCTCTCAGTAGCCTGAGAGTTCTGACTTTTTTTTTGTTTATTGTTGCTCTGGTTTGACTTACATTTCCAAATTAGGTCAACATATGCTGATATCAGATCTATAGTTTAACATATTCAAGGCAATATGGATCGTTTCACTACATAATATAACCCTACATTTCTGGAAACTCTATAAAAAAACACTGTTCACAGATGAAATGTACAAATGGGACCTTCCTTTTTTGGCTAATCTGGAAAACTGTTAACTTTACAAATGAGGATGCAGAAATATAATAAAGCCAAAGAAAATAAAGGGATTTATGCCTCGAATAAAAAGTATTAAAAAAATCCTACAATGGTCAAATCATGTTGTCAAACAGTATATAACATTACCCAACCCTACTTAAGAAATGACGTACTTACCTCATTTCCATTCTTGCTGCCAGACTTTTTTGTTGTTCCAGTGTAATCAGACAGATTTGTGAAACCTGTAAATACATTACGACAGATTCTGTTATTTTCAATTAAGCAATTTAAAGATGCAGATTTCAATCTATAGCATATTTTATTATTCTACAACAATATATATATGTTGCACAGAAATATTACAGTATGCCTTGACACTTACATGTGAGAGCCTGAAGGCACTCTTCAATGGTAGGACGTTCTCCAAATGTTCTACTCAGCATTCTTTTAATAATGCCTTTCTGGCTCATCAGTCTATCTTCACATTGGAGAGTGAAGTTGCCTGTTCTCACATTTTGAGATAGCCCAACTGGATCATTGGAGTAGGGTGTTGTTGTTTGAAAGGGATGTTGTCCATCAGTTAGGATGTAATGCACCAAACTTCTTGCAACCTAAAATGTAATGGATTCATTATAGATAACGGTGACCAAACATTTATTTTTATCTCAATAAAATGTTTGCAATTTACTTGCCAAACTGTGCTGAATCAAAAATAATAATGTTATGAGTTGGTCTGAACATTGACAACAATTAGGCATAAGACATAATTTACTATATTATTTAGACAATAGTTATACATATAATGCTATGCCAGACTGTTCAAATACTTATTTATTATAAGCAAAGCAACTGGATTGTAGAAAGTTGTATGAACGCTTGTACCTTCATACAGATTTGAACAGAGAATCTTACATTCTAATCAAGTAACATACCTTTCTCCTTGTTGATGAAAGTCTTCTGAAAAGTGTCTTTATCTTTTCCAGGTGCGATGAAGTACAAGGCTTCCTTTTCAGGACAAACTCTTCTGGGTCTCATTTTTCTCTGAAAGATTTTAGAATCCAGATGTAATTTAAAGCACAACTGGGGAAACTTTGTGAGAGTGATAGAAAGTTTTAGATACATAGCTTGATAGAATTGAATTAAACTTTGCAACAACATGAATACAAACTAAGTTTAAACAAATAACATTTTAATTAAACCTGGCAAATAATAGAAATAAAAACTGCACACATAATTACAATTAACCTTGCCTAAAGGGAAAATAAAAAACTATTTAAGAAATGCATATAACTTTTCAGAAAAAATAAATGAGAAAGTGTAAAAGAATATAATACATTTGACTTAAACCTTTCAAATAAAAAAAGTAAAAGAATGAAAGTTGAAATGAACCTTAAAATAATTCAGATAAAAACTAAGTATCAGAATTAACCAGTTAAAACCTTACAGAAAGAGAAATAAAAAAAACTAAGTTAAAATAATTATTTTAGTCATACATGGTGAATTTGTAGTTTGTAACTTACCTATAACTTCAGCCTCAGCATTGAACGAAAAAAGTTTCAAAAGTTCAGTCATAAATCTCCAGGTGAGTCCTGCTAAGAATTGCAGTGGTCAAGCCCTTCCAAAAAAGTCATTACATCTGTGTACCTGTAGTGAGATGCCCAGAATATATCCACACCCTCACAAGCAATCTGGACAGTGATTGGTTCTCAGGACCAGACAAAGGTGGCTAGGTATTGCTCGCATTGTGATGCAAAGTATTGGCATTACAAATGCAGAAACGTCGGCTGCCAGTGTTCCCTCTTAGCTCCATTATGTCAAACTAGCTGGTTTATTGACAGTACACCGCAAGTTCTACCATGATTAAACAATCATGCCGAAAAACACAGACTACAGGTTTTGTATCCAGGCTGGATCGTTATGGAGAGAAAGAGAATCGCGACCTAAAATGACCCCCCATGCCAAGTTGAAGTACTGTCAGTACACCGCAAGTTCTACCAGGATTAATCTACTATATTTATGTTAGCAAGGAGATGTATTCAGCCTCTGGGAGAGACACAGCAATGCAGTTTCATAACAGTTCAACTCACAGTGTTGCTGTAGAAAAGGTGTGAAGTGCCTACCTTGAATAGAGACAATGCAGGGCAGGGGAGGGGGTTGAAGGGCTGCTGCCAAGGGCATGGTTTGGCAGGTTTGTACAGGAATGTGGAGACAGGAGGGTGAGAGGTTTTTTATTGTCCCAGACTACATCAATTCTGGACTGACTTTTTATGATTTTGACAAAGGTTCTTGGAGACTAAATAAAGATGGAGCCCTTCATTTAAATATTGTTGACCCCATCAGAACAACACCACATTTACTCTTTGCAAACAGAAATACTAACTTTCACTTCCCCTCTGGCAAGACGTCATATTTTACTTATGTGGAAATCTCCTAAAACCCCAACTATTTCTATCCGGCTTAAGGACGTAATGTTTATCCTTAAATTAGAAATCATAAACCTAACAGTGAAAGGCTGTTCCAACAAATTCTCTTTAATACAATACATCTTTAAATTCTGTCTGTGGTCAGATTAAAGCTGCAGTGTGTAACTTTGTGTGTGTCAGAGAAGTGAAACATTTTCTAAGGTTTATTCTCAGAACTGAATAAAAAATGTTCTTCGCAGGAAAATGTTATCCCTGGAACACTGTTTGAAGTTAGTAAGCTTCATGAAAAGTTACTGTTTCATTCTGTTTTTTACAGCAGCAGGGCCCATAGTTTGGTTTACAAACATACTCTAGTCTCAATGTTTGGTTCCAGGTTCCTCTAAATATAGTTTAGTTTTGATTTATGATGATATAATCATTCAAAACTAAGAATCACATGTAGAGAAAATGTGTTTAGTAAACTTACTCTGTGAATATAAACAAATCCCTCTCCACTGAAACTGCATAGTGAGGGGGGGGGGGACTTGTAATTTGTTGTTTTCATTTCTAGTTGATTATATTGAAGGTAAGGTTCTATAGAACAGTGTTGGTTCCAGTGTCAAGAAACCAGACCAAAACATTTTTTTGTGTGTCAGAATGACGACTTCATGATTTTGAGTGTGGCCAGTTGGATCTGTGATCTATGCACATTTCATACAATGTATGTGTAATACCATGTGCACATTGTTTTAAGCAATGCAACTTTATTGCTTAGAAATAGCTTTTTAGGAAGAGTTTTTAATGACTAGCATCAATGTGCTCCACACATCCTAACATTTCAGTTTAATTGTGGTGAGCACTTTCTCTGAGAAGTGAGGGCTGTCCCACTGTCAAATCAAAGTCCACTAAGGGCTCTTTTTGCACCCTTCATTAACACTTTCTGCAAGTCACCATATTTGCAGAGTTTGGATAAGGAAATTACCTGCAGTAGCGCAGTGACCTTAAAAAGGAGGGAAACTCCTTCTTCAACGCATTTCCTCACAAGTCTGGCATAATACCCCCCGCTCGGCTCTACAGTATGACTTCAAAAGGTTTCTCTTTAATTAAGATACTGTTTGCAGTTTATAATGTGACCAGGCATGGCATGTAGGCGTAGGTGGTTAAGGCATCTATACTTGTTTTTATTTAAGTGGTACATATTATAGCCTGCCCTGTCCAGATACATTCCATAATACCTTTACCTGAAATCATTGTATAGGCCTGGAATAGTATGTGAAATAATCATGATCTTGAAAGGAATCCAGTTGTGGTCTTGCAAATATGAGATCCCCTGTCGCTATAAAAACGTCTAGTCTGACCAAAATATCAGAAACTTGTGACAGGTGTCTTTAGATTTAGAATGGATTACTTGACGATTAAGTGCAATCCACTCGCTAAGGCAATATCCTGCAACACGTTCACATCAGGCAGTCAATCTCTAAAGAGCCTAAGCAGGGAAGAATAGCCTGCAGTTAATGTAAAAAGATAAATTCACAAGCCAACAATAAAGTTTGTGATTTTTTTTGTATATATTCTCCGGTAAGTACTTTTATTTATAATTTTTTTTTTAACTAGAATTCATTTAGGCTTTTTTTTCTAAATCGCATTTTGCTTTGGTAAAGTTAACACTCCATGCCAAACAAGCCCCTTTATATGTAATATAAATTGCATCTCAAAGGTAAAGGTGAAGTGCCATTTTAACATGTGGGGCTCGAGGCTCAAGGGATTTGGCCTGAGTGACTCAGAGCAGGCAAGGGGAGTTTCTGTCTGTGTCACTCTCTGATCGTATGCAGTGTGGGGGATGGGTACCTGTGTCTAACGATGGTCATTAGGCCTTCAACAACAACAGCTAACTTCAATAGCCAAGATTCACAGTGACTGTGATATATGTCATTATCCTTCTGCTGTGTTGGAGAAGATACTTAAATACAAATTCAATTTAAAATAGGTTGAGTACAATCAACATTTTACTTTAGTTGGAAATCAAATCCTTTAATACAATCAACTCAGAAAAAGTCACTTAACAAGGTATTAAACTTTAAGAAATCTAAAATAATAGGTTGCATCCAATCCAAACATAAATGTTGGCTTAACTACCTTTCTCTGTGATTGTGAAATAAACAAAATAAATATAGATTGAAGACACGAGTACACTGTCAAATTGATTGAAAACCTCTCCTTATAAAGATTAATAAAGGGAATTTTGAAAATAAAGAAATAATCCAATTTGGTTTATTCCTTTTAAATTCATCCACGATGGAGTGTGAAAGTCGCACCATCCCAACCAACAGTGGACTCCAGTCATTAGATACAGTGGAAGTGTGGACCTTTCTCTGACCCTGTTTCCACCTGGCATCATGTGGTTTTTGTGATCCGATCACATGAATACAGCTCTAACTACAGGTGAGAACACTATCAAGACGCATTGAGATCGGATCACAAAAACCACATTCGGAGGTGGTTTGTGACCACTTGTGACCACTTGTGTCCACATTCATTTGGTAGTGGAAACACAAATGTGGTTTGTGTCCACATTAGGGACCTCCTACTCAACTGCCTGAGCGGAAATACGTAGAAAAAAAAGGTTTTAATGTGCGCCCAGTTAAAAGTATTGCAAATGACAAGCTATCTGTCCTCTGTTCTCATTTCACCGAGTAAAACTGTGATAACACGGAAGTCGCTGATTTTTTTTTCTGGCGCCATGCAAGCTGCAGTCATGTGGAGCGCTAACTTCCTGTTCTTATCTGCTTCAAAATAAAGGTCAACTCGCGCTTGGCTAGTAACAGGCTTTTAATGTGAAGGTGTACAGGAAACGTTCTGTTTGCACAAGGAATAACTTGACTGTGAAAGCTATGGACTGGTTGCGGTGACAAGAGTTTAACAGAGGCAGACGTTAGAATAGCCAAACAGCGAGCACACATCTTTCACCAGCCAAAGTGGCGTAATAACTTACTCGCCTAAGAGTTTTTACTTTTATACTTTACCTATACTATGATATTTCCCGCATTTGGCGAGTGTTAATGTAAGGGCCCTCTAAGCAGTATTGTGCATCGCTCCTCATTGTCTAAATGAGATAGACTAGCCTATCTCGTCAACCTAGACTGGTAATTATCTTCGCATGTAATGCATTTTTATAGCAAATGCGATTCAAACTGTTGCACTGTACAGCCCTGTATGTTTACTTGTTTGAACCCCACCGGTTAAAAACAGCAATGCAAACGGAAATGATGAACGTGTTGATTTAAATACAGCGCGGGTAAATGGAATCCGATCACAAGTAGACAGAGAAGTCACATTTGAAAATACAAGTGGGAACACACGGACTGAGAGCTGTCCACTTGTAACCAGATTCAAAAAGTCAGATGTTAATGCCAGGTGGAAACAGGGTCTCTGTGATTGTGAAATAAACAAAATAAATGTAGATTGAAGACACAAGAACACTGACAAATTGATTGAAAACCTCTTCTTATAAAGATTATTAAAGGGAATCTTGAGGGACTGAATTACTCTAAAGGTCTAGGCCTCTAAAATGTTCTGATTGTAAAATGATAGTCTGATGATCAATCTGTTTTTGCAATTAATTAAAATACAAATCACCCCAACCCCAGAATGTTGGATAATAAGCATGATGCAGCAGTTTAGGGCTGACATCATGCTAAAGCCGGGAACACACCGCATTGGCCGCCTGCGGCGGTTGGCCGCGTGACCGCAAGAGGCTCGCCGCTTGATCATATTGGGCCATATATTCCTGACGCCGACGCCGAGATCAGACCCGTCACACTTACGGTGCAACAACAACAATAACATGGTCCAGCTGTGCCAAAAAATACAGATGTAGGTTCACTGTGTAACCAGCGGCAGTCTTGTCACACACATATCATTAAAACAGCCTGAACACGCACCCCGATCGCAAATACACACACATTAACAGCAATTCAGCAACATACTAAACACATTAACAACAGCAGTGTGTGCTCAGCGGCACAAATAAAGGCAGACATCAGCCTACCTGAAAGTGAAAGTGTGCCGGCTGACGGAGGACAACACCGGTGCTTCGCTGTACTAGGCTATATGGAATTCCACACGGACACTGCCGTCAACTTTGGGTTCATATTATCCTCAGGAACAGCACACAGCTGGGTGAGTTTCACTATGCTAACCGGTGCTACCTTGGCTAAAGTACAACCAACAGCTAAACAGATGCAAAATACACATATTTGCAGAATGTATTGGAAGCCCAATGTCCTCACTCCACACGCCCACCTCGTCTTGCAGACCACCGCCACCGGGCAATCTCAACGCTGATTGGCTGTGGAGGCGCGGCGCCCGGCGGCGCCACAGAAAAAGATGAAAATGTTCATCTTTTTCTGCGGCGCCGTGTTCGCCGCACAAGCCTTCGATTCACGCTCCTTCGATGACGCAATTTCTACGCGCCGCAAATGGCCGCGCTCCCGATTCAGGCGCGGCCACGCGCCGCGCAAGGGCCCGCCACCGGCCGCTGGACGCCGGTTATTGGGTGGACGCGCAGCCACGCGCTAGTACATTGACTTTGTATGTAAACTCGCCGCACGGCCAGTGCGGTGTGTTCGCAGCTTAACTGTATAGACTCAAAGTGTAGCATACTAAAGCACTAAAACGTGTCAAATGTTTTAAAACTTGTCTATAATTGTTCAGACACAATAATCAAAAAACCTTCATCATAGAAAAGTTACTTTGAAAGGCAAAACACTGTTTTTTAGCTTAAATGTGCTTATATCTTATTCCTTGTGTCTCCCTTCTTTACAGGATGAGTCAAATAGATGGCTCTTCTTAAATATGTGGTCACATTTCCAATTTCTTCCACAGTTTTCTAGAAACAAGGGGTGGCACAACTTCCAAACCGGCACAACTCAGGCCACTCTCCCCTACAATTAAAACACCAATTTTATGTGAAATACTTTTATGTCATTAGATTAGCCTACATTGCTGATGCTTTTATCTAAAGCAGTTTCCCATAAATTAAATTTGACCATAAAGGTAGAATCTCAGAACAGCAATAATCACGCAAGTAGTCTAGATTAGCTTCAAATAAATGAAACTACAAAAGTGCTACATCATTTAAGTGTTACATGTAGGTGTAACATGTAAGTGCATTTTTTCTTCTCTCCTTTTTGTGCCGTTAAATAGTCATGACATCTGTAGGCTATAAACTGTGAATCATTTACATTGTTTAGAGAGAGATAGAGAGAGAGAGAGAGAGAGATAGAAAGGGGGTGGGGGTGTTACTGCCTGATTATGTGGGGTTCAAAATTATAAATTAGTACATCAAGGCTTATAAATAAAAAAAAAAACATCACATTATTGTTGTTGCATATGGGCTAAATATGTATGTCAATTTCAAGCTTTGTGGCTTGTAGCCTACGATATGAAACATTATTTTCACTGTATGATTTGGAGTGTAGTCTACTTGTAGGCTATACGACTGTTTGTGAATATTTTCATCCGGCCAAATTTGCATCATATCACATATCACTTCCACATTAGAGCAACGAGAATCTTTTTTGTAAAATGTAGCCTTGACGTAATAGGTCGCGGTGGACAGTCTCATATTTGGAGAATGTAGTACTGTAGATAGGGTCAATTAGTATGACACACATAAGACATTTTAGACCACATTGACATTATTATTTTCCCCTTAAGAATTATCCGGTTTGGCTTTTTCCTTTTAAATTCATCCACGATGGAGTGTGAAAGTCGCACCATACCAACCAACAGTGCACTCCAGTCATTAGATACAGTGGAAGTGTGGACCTTTCTCTGTGATTGTGAAATAAACAAAATAAATATAGATTGAAGACACAAGTACACTGTCAAATTGATTGAAAACCTCTTCTTATAAAGATTAATAAAGGGAATTTTGAAAATAAAGAAATAATCCAGTTTGGTTTATTCCTTTTAAATTCATCCACGATGGAGTGTGAAAGTCGCACCATCCCAACCAACAGTGGACTCCAGTCATTAGATACAGTGGAAGAGTGGACCTTTCTCTGTGATTGTGAAATAAACAAAATAAATGTAGATTGAAGACACAAGAACACTGACAAATTGGTTGAAAACCTCTTCTTATAAAGATTATTAAAGGGAATCTTGAGGGACTGAATTACTCTAAAGGTCTAGGCCTCTAAAATGTTCTGATTGTAAAATGATAGTCTGATGATCAATCTGTTTTTGCAATTAATTAAAATACAAAGAACGTATCTTTCTCTTTTAATTTGTCACCCATAGTCTGACAGGAGAGAGTTGACAGAGAACCAAATTGGCAGCTGAACTCTCTTCACATACTGCAGGCTTTGGGTAGCTGTTCAGCCAGGTCTGAGATGGTCCAGAGACAATCTCCTTAACTCTTTGTTACATTTGGAGAATGTAGTACTGCAGATAGGGTCAATTAGTATGACACACATAAGACATTTTAGACCACATTGACATTATTATTTTCCCCTTAAGAATTATCCAGTTTGGCTTTTTCCTTTTAAATTCATCCACGATGGAGTGTGAAAGTCGCACCATACCAACCAACAGTGCACTCCAGTCATTAGATACAGTGGAAGTGTGGACCTTTCTCTGTGATTGTGAAATAAACAAAATAAATATAGATTGAAGACACGAGTACACTGTCAAATTGATTGAAAACCTCTTCTTATAAAGATTAATAAAGGGAATTTTGAAAATAAAGAAATAATCCAGTTTGGTTTATTCCTTTTAAATTCATCCACGATGGAGTGTGAAAGTCGCACCATACCAACCAACAGTGCACTCCAGTCATTAGATACAGTGGAAGTGTGGACCTTTCTCTGTGATTGTGAAATAAACAAAATAAATATAGATTGAAGACACGAGTACACTGTCAAATTGATTGAAAACCTCTTCTTATAAAGATTAATAAAGGGAATTTTGAAGATAAAGAAATAATCCAGTTTGGTTTATTCCTTTTAAATTCATTCACGATGGAGTGTGAAAGTCGCACTATCCCAACCAACAGTGGACTCCAGTCATTAGATACAGTATAAGTGTGGACCTTTCTCTGTGATTGTGAAATAAACAAAATAAATATAGATTGAAGACACAAGAACACTGTCAAATTGATTGATAACCTCTTCTTATAAAGATTAGTAGTATAGGGAATTTTGAGGGACTGGACTATTCTAAAGTTCTTGACCTATAAAATGTTCTGATAATAAATAATAGTCTGTATTGTAATTCATTACAAAAAACAAATTGATCATCAAAGAACATACCTTTCTCTTTTAATCTGCCACACATGAGTAGTCTGACAGTGGAGAGTAGACAGAGAATCACATTGGCAAGAAAATAAAGGATCTTACTGCTGATCTTTTTTCCCATGTTTGTTTATATCTATCTTTCGTCCTTTTTAAAACTTTTATTAACACTCAACATATAAATTTAGTTTCAAAAACAAAATACAAATCTATTTTCAAGAGACTGGTGTCTTCAGTAAGTAGCCTGTCAACAGCTCTTCACAGCCTGAAAGACTCCCTGGGGCTGAGACCATTCAGACAATAGAGGAGTGTTTAAACGACGTGTGTGAATGGGCCAGGCCAGGGCAAGCAGAGGCTGTCCCAGATATGAAATTAACACTCACACACTTCCAAGTCCACTGTTGGCAAAAGTTATGAAAATTTACCAGAAGGTATTATACATGTTTTTAAGATGATTTAAAGCATGTCCAAGAGGGGACTTGAAAAATGTCCCCTGTTAGTTTTGGAGTCCCCTGTTAGTGGATGTGTTACGATCTCAGGTTCCCTGTTGGATAGGTCGGCACACTCACACACACACACACACACACACACACACACACACACACACACACACACACACACACACACACACACACACACACACACACACAGCTATGCTCCATCCGTACAGTGCGTGATTACACATTGTGTGGTTCCATTTAGCTCGGTACCCATGGCAACCACACTGAAACAATTTCCAACGGCAGCAAGGCACATATACATCTGGCAAAGTCATCACTGCTGTGTGGTAAAACTCAAAAAACCCCGTTGCCATAGTGAACGTGGGTGTGGCGAATGGGGGGTAGGGTGTCATGTGCGGTGGGCGGAGGACAAAAACCTTTATACAGAGATCACGCAAGGACACATAGGCACAACCATGTTCCTCTCATGTTTCCCTATGCGTGTGTGTCCTTGTGTGTGTGTGTGTGTGTGTGTCTGTGTGTTGATAGAAACAGGGAAGATGGATTAAATACACATGTGATGAATCTGAATAAGAGGAATAGGTCTACCAAACACACACACACTATACGAATAAAGGCTTTGTGTTTCATAAATCAGGAAATGCTTATACTGTTGAAAGAGAGAGGGGAAGGGGAGAGAGCAGGAGACAGAAAATCAAATCAGGAACCCAACTAACTTTTTGCGGGCAAACTGGTTGACCGGGCGCAGTGCCAAAGAGCTGAGTGGGACCAGGTTTTTTTTCCGTGGAACATGTTTAGTTTTCTCTCCTCCTCTATTCCCTCTCTGTTTTTCTATCCTTGCTATATTTTATCTGTCCAAACTGCTGTGAGAGAGTTGGTATTGCAGCAGGAAATGGCATAGATTCAGATTTAATACACAGCCTAGCTAAGTGAAGTAGTTAAGTAGCTAAGCCTATGACAGGCATGTTGCTAACTACGGTGGGCCTCCTTTGTTTACATACCAGTTTACAGAGCCTAGGCAGTGTATTAACACCAGAATCTTTGTTCTGTGCACACACATTACGGACAGGTAGTAGCAGATTGTGAGGAGGAATTCATTGATTTTGATAAAAAAAAGTGTTTTATACCACAGCTATTCTCCAGAATCGATGACTCCAACTTTATGCACTTACATGATATGATTAGACCTCATACTGGCGCCTATTGCCCGGGTGCTCTGCTTACATACTTCTTAACATTAGACAGCATGTTTTGATGTTCAATGTTGCAAGAGAAAAGGCTTGTGGAATGAGAAATCCAATAAATGGTTGGACAGAACTAACGTTAATATAGGCTCACTAGGTTACTACTGGCAGTAATGTACCTAGCTAGAGATATGCCAGCAGTTGACGCTTAAGCAGAGGCACACTCACTGTAATCAACTCCTTATGCCTGCACTTGAGTTATTGTTTATGGAAAATCTCGTGGAAAAAAATAGAGGTGTCACCCCCTAAACTCTCTGTATACTCTGTATCACTTTAACTACAGCCACATGCTCAGCACTCTTCTAGAGTTCCACAGGTGCTAGTGATTACCGTACCTGACTGAGAGAAAGGCTGCATTCCAAATTGCATACTTTCTTTTTTCAATTCCACATACTACAGCTGATCATAAAAAAATTATCTAGTTAGCATGCAGTAGACACACATTTGGGACATACTTTTACTTATTCATTCCATCATAACACTGCGCCTTGAACTTGCGTCTTGCATATGGATGGTCGTATCCCTAGTTGTTTTCATACGGAGGCCTGTTGATGTGACGTCACTTCTGATGCACACTGGATTGTAGGTCAGAATCGCCCCTAACAGCATGCTGATTTCAATACTAAATATCCCTGGCAGATGTATTAGGCGTCCGGGTATTTTTAAGCATTCTAAATCAGACCATAAGAATTGGGACATCCTAAATATTTTTCTACCATACTAAATAGCATGTATTATGGGTATACACATATATAGTGTAGCTCTTATGTGGACGTTATACGTACACAGAAATCAGCACACTCTCCAAGTGCTTGTGCAGGAATGATGAGCATGCCTAAAATAATAGGTTGTGGAGCAGAGGATGATTCTGAACTTGTAGAAGTATTTATTGCTGGGCCAGTACTTCACCTCTGCATCTTGGGAACCTCTTTAAAGGTTAAAGTTTAAGTATAGCTAGAGGGCACAGATTGCTATAATACTTGCTGCTGTATTGCTACAAGTCTTTCTTGGCAAGGACCCCATTTTAACATTACTCACTTACAGAGAGAGCATACATTTTAAATTGACCTAAATAAACGATATTGAACATAATTTGGCTTTACATTACTCCATGTTTCCAAGAAAACCTCCTTCATTTATATAGGGTGAACACTAAAACTCTCGGATATAAGCGCCATAAAAATGCATCCACTTAACATCCACTGTGTGGCAAATAGCCCAAAACCACATGTATGAAAAGCATCGTAAATGTTCCGCACTGACAAACATACACTTCACAGGGCTTGTAATGTTAACTGCAGTTTAATGAGCACACATGCAAATTATAGACCCACCCAACTTCAAAACGTGCAGAGGTTAAAGGAGCCAGAACCCCTATGTGTTCTTCTGTGTAATCATTGAATTTTTCTGTATTGATTTTTCTTTTGTTTACCCTGTTGTCTCTTATCACTATGAATACAAAGTTAGAAAAAAAAAACAATATCAGTAGCATGTTGTCGTACGCTGGTTGTTTCTGAAGGATGAACATAGGGATTACATAACATACATCTTCTTCTGCTTGTTGCCATAACATTACTAGGGAGGGAACTGTCTGCTTTCTCACATTTTACATGAAAGCTATGTATATACTTTACTTAAAGTAAAAGTTAAAGTATTGCTTGTCAAAATTCACTGTATGTCTTATGGAGGTGTTTATTTCGGCAGGCTAATAGAGAGACAATAATTATGAGAGAATGTTTTTTGTGTGTGTGTGTTCGCGAGCGTGCGTGCGCAACATTTTTGGGTATTCCACAAAATTATACTAATTACCTCTCTAAGGAATAAGAAATAAACATTAACATCTGTCTGTAACCTCTCAGAGATTAAAACGATACAATTTTAATTATGAATATGAAAAGTGTTCTTAGTATATCTAGAAAAGTATTTGAACATTCATGGAATAGGTTAACTTACAGTATAGCTTTGAATAGTTATCACGTTGTTAAAAGTATGAACTAAATGCTTAGAATCGAACAATTACAACATTTGGGAAATTAAACAACTCAGCATGGAAAAGCTAAAATCTTAATTAAATATTCAAGCACTTTAGGGATAGCGGACTAAAGGATGGAATAAATCAATGACTTTTTCAGTAATGTCATGTATTTAGTTTTGCTAATATCTAAACTCATTTTGGCATTTTCCATGTTTGAATCCAGATCTGATCATGAAGCAACAGTGATATACAAATGGCCCAGACTCTAAGATGCCTGACTACAACTGGATCCAACAGATCCTGCTGCTCAAGAAAGTGCAGTAAAACAGGGGGTGGGCTTGATGGCAGTTCCATTAAAATACAATGGGTCATTAAAACAAAAGGTGTTGGTCAATGTGCAGTGGGATTCTACTGTGTCCTGCCAGGAAAGGGTTGCTAGGCAGCTGGAAGTTATTGTTTATTTATGGAAACTGCATCACAACCAAAGTAACAAATACATCAGGTCCCAGTTGTGACAGATTTTCAAAACCGATGCTAGCGACTTTAGAAACCCAACATTGCTCACATTTTAGTGATGGGTCACGTCGAGTTCACCCTGCATATCCTTACATTTTGACCAATTTTGTGTCACAACAAACATCCCTTCAACCTTGTGTGGGTGTTTCAGTTTTTTTTTGTATTTGAGTGGACACCATCATTGCCTTTCCACACACAAACATACTCATACAAACGCAATCACGCTCACAAGCGCACACACACAACACACACTGCAGTAGCTGTGACTTATAGGTCATCTGAAATGTTTACGTGACACTGTGTGTGACACAGTGTAAAGGTCCATCTCTGTTCACACTCATTTTATCCTTCTAACCAGCACTCCGCAGCCAAACTAGAAATATCAGCGGAATTCTTAGCTTGTGATAAACCCAGCAGATACACTTATCAAACCGAAGGTGGAATGACAGATGGGGCCAATCATTTCAATGCATGTGACTGGTCCCGATGGAGGCTTCATTACTATTGATTGAGGCTAGAATAGAATGCATCGGAAGGCGTAGTCTGGTATCACCCCTTTGCAATGTAAATTACTGAAGTAAAAAAAAAAAAATTAAGAATCTCTACATAGTATTTTTTTATTTCTAAAATGAAGAAGGGCTGTATCCAAATTCTGTTCAGGAAATACTTAGGAAACTAATATGTTGTAAAATCGATATCAATTGATTTGAAGCTCAAAATAAGACACTCCCAGGCTAGTGCATGCAAGTATACGGTCAGTCAGGTTAAGAGACCAAATGGGATAGGAAGCGTGGTTCCACTGTTACAAGCAATACCATGCATCAGAGGGCCTAAGATATACCACTTTGTGAGCAGTTGTGTTGAAATATGTATAAGGTATTGCGTGACTGCTGGATTTATCTCAATTATCTCTGGTACTGCAAAACACTTATCTCGTACATACAGTACGACCTCCCAAATGTAAATAAGACAAGCTAGATTTGATGAGAATCCTTTGATTTTAAGGTTTCACAGGTATCACGGGAAGGTGTGTGGACTTACTGTAAGAGCAGTGTTGAAATCATGCATTTATTTATAATTACACTTTGGAATGCACTTATGACCCGCGGACCTGAGGTGATATGTCATTCTCAATTTTCCAATACAAATTTGAAGGTGAAATGAATGACAATGCAATAGGTAGGACATTGGTGATATGGACAAAAGAGAACAGGAAAATAACATCTGCTGCTGGTAGATGAGTTGCATGATATATAAAAAAAAATACAATAAGGAACTGAATATTAGGTTTATTCTTGATGTCAGCAAACCTGATAATAGCAACAACACACAATGTGTAACATCCTAGCCAAAGTTCTTATTGCAAATAACAGGCTAAAACTACGCTTCGTTCCCTCCTTGCACCATTAATTGTTAATGTGTGCTAAATAAATAAATAATAAAATAAACTATTCTAAAATGAATGTAATGCTTTAGGTAAAGTACTCTCATGACTCAATCACTTGAAAACACACTGTATTTCATAAAATGTGTGGTCCATACACACAGAAACATGTGGAGATTTCTTAAATGTAGTATCACTTTGCCAAATTATTTTCATTTATTATTTTCTTCTGCTCCAGAATTTTACTTTTAGCAGTTTGATACGGGCCCATAAACAGTGGTTCATACTACCAAGCTATCATTTAGCTTGGTCAGGCTAATGATGAGAGTCACAAGTTCAACCAAACGCTTTCATATTTCATACGGGAACTTCTGTAATTCATTTAACTTAACAAGCACTCTGAGAAAAATCTGTGTTCACTAGGTCACCGGGTTCTGAGTCATCATCATGCATGATTCAAAACCTGGTGATAATCTATGATAAACTATGATTTCAGTGAAGTCTGGTGTATTTCACAAAAGCTAAGCGAGAATTTCCCTTTGGTGCTGTATAAAACTGGATTCTTCTTATATGTGGCGAAAGCTTCAACTCAGACTAACAACATCATATTTAATATTGCCCCATCTTTTATAAGGATGGTTGAGTCAGTCTCTTGCAAATGCCCTTGTTCCCTGAGCTGGCATCTACTTTGGCTGAAGGAAAAAGGCCTAAGTCTATTTTATTTTCGTACATTTCCATGATGGTTTAATTAGGCCAAGGGCCAGTGGTGGGAAAGAAAGAAGGGTTAGGGAATATATGGAGGAGAGAGGGCATAGTGTAGCGGGGTTGGATGGGTGATGCCAAGACGTATGACTCATCTTGGGGAGAGACTGGAGGAGGAGGAGAGGAATGCGGGGCCGGTATTGGTGGAAGGAGTTGAAGGTTGAGCTGCCATGTATAGTTTGACATTGGAATAACATGGTAAAATTGCAGCAAAGGCAGCGATTGATAGGAGCAAATAGTGGCTCTGTTATCAGTGTGGTATTATAATTCTCAACCAACGTTTACACAGTGAGTGATTCTCACAGGAATGAACAGTTATGAAAAAGGTGTTTTAAAAACAATAAAAGAGCATCACAGCTCAGTTATCAGAGAAAGGTCGATGTCCTGTAGACACACAGAAACACACACACACACACACACATACAAACAAATAAGCACGTTTTACATTTGTATTCATTGTTTGTAAAAAGCCCCAGGTGGTAACCGAACATACATCTTTCTTTGACAGTAAAATTTAAAAAAGCTGGTCAGTGCAGTTCAACCTGGTTTGCAGATACAAGCATACAGCTGTGTGTGTTTGAATGAAGGATCATAATCAAGTCGCCTGCGGCAGCCAGGGAATTTTGAGCCCTTAAGCATCCAAAACTGCTAACACGACCAACAATGTCTTACTGTTTACTGCTCTGGTAACGGATTCTCTTTAGTTTTTTAAAGATGCTTTTACTATTTATATACATGCAACAGTTGGACAGCATCAGAATCTTTATTTGTTGATGTTTTTAAGGGGAACCAGTAGAATTTGTCTTGAGAGTGACTTTGCCAAATAGAGTTGCAAAATGAGTTGCAAAATAATGGCTTGCTATATGACATCCAGCAGGCTTTCCATGTGTAATTTATGAACACTCATAGTTCAACAGTTTGGGATTCACGCTTGTATGGTTTCTTACAGAGTTGAATGAGAAGATTGACAGTACTCCTATCATGAGTGTTTAGTTTCCTCCCTCAGAACATCGCTCACCAACATGTTAAATACGAGTTCTTCAAATCATTTAGACATTGTTACTAATTTCCATTCACCACAGTTCCTGAATAGACCCTGTTTTATGTGCCATGTAGTGGCATACTATTCTAAAAGAGAACTAAATTATTGACGCATTTAAAATGAGTCTACACATGGATACATTTTTAACATTCATGTGCAAAAAGGCCAAAAACCCTACAGAAAGTGGAGGTAGATCTCAGGTATTGCTTAATTGACTCTAATTGTTTTAATAACAATGCATCACATTCCACTATATTACCAATAAAATTCATTGTTGTGCTGATGTTCCAGAAGAAAGTCAGGAATAATTCTGTCTTTACACCACATCACAGACAACCGATACCACTGCACTATAAACACACCTTAATTTACAGATGTGGATCAGCATTGATGTGCAAGAACAACTGATTCTCTTATCATTCACCCACCAACCAATCCGCACCACACCCACATTCTCTGCACCTTTTTTCTTTGATACATTGCTGCAACAAGATAACAATGACTCTTTTTTAGATTGGACCAGATCTCCAGGTCTCACTTGTTTAATTCAGCAAAAAAGACCAGGTTTTCTCTAACAATGCAGAGAGGCCCAGTAGAAAGACCCGGTAATGGTTTTGAGTGGCTGGACAATGTGTCATAGAAGTGTAACGTTACAGCCCTGCCTACCTCTCTCAACCCAGACTTGCAGCCAATGGCAGCCCACCACAGTCTCCTCCCACAGCAACAGGCTTTAAAACTCCTCAGTAGTTACTTCTCTGTTCTATCCACTCTGGTCTCTCTCCCTTCTGCTGGCCTGCCTGCCTGCCTTGCCAACTGACCTTCCCAGACTTAATTTCATCCTAAAGAAGGACAAAGAAAATCTAGATTTCAGAATGTCAAGTTTTAAGACCACCTCTTACAGCATGAGGAGTTCCAACGCCCCACGATCCTTCAGCAGCAGCTCCTACGCTGGACCAAGCTCAGTCAACTCCCGCAAGAGCTACAGCGTCAAGAGTTCCTATGGAGCAGGCAGCAGGGGCTATGGAGGAACCGGAGGTGGCATCACCAGCAGCTCATCCTATGGCCTGGGCTCCAGCATGTCAAATTCAGGCATGAGCATGGGAGGAGGCTTCGGTGGCATGAGTATGGGCTA
This sequence comes from Ammodytes dubius, assembly GCA_026122265.1. Taxonomy (NCBI): domain Eukaryota; kingdom Metazoa; phylum Chordata; class Actinopteri; order Uranoscopiformes; family Ammodytidae; genus Ammodytes; species Ammodytes dubius. The sequence continues at coordinate 7,278,622 of CM047511.1, forward strand.
CGGTGGTGGCATGGGCATGGGCGGTGGTCAGGCCCCTATCACCGCAGTGACCGTGAACAAGAGCCTGCTGGCCCCACTCAATCTTGAAATCGACCCCAACATCCAAGTGGTCCGCACCCACGAGAAGGAGCAGATCAAGACCCTCAACAACCGCTTCGCTTCCTTCATTGACAAGGTAAGAGCTTGTGAAAAGAGGGTAAAGATACACGTGTGTCAGGAAATTCAAGGTTTTCAGGCGCCGGCCTTTACCATATTCTTAAATCAGACAGAAAGTGATCTAGGTGGCTGGAAAGCTCAATCCACAGTGGAGTCAAAATCATCTGCACGTCTCTGTCTCCAGAGAGCTGTGATGTTGTTATGCAATATTTGATTAAGAGGCCCATATGTTTGCCACATGTCCTGTAATGCTGATATTCTAACTTTTTTCTGTGTGGAGAATGTGGATTTACCTCCCTCTTAGCATTTAATGCTGTCAAGGCAGAACAAAGTGAATGTGCTGTGTCTCGAACTTAGGGTTAGGCTCTATATCTTTTGGCTCAGGCTGCCCTTTTATAGTGATGAAAAACAGACTTTCAGAACACAGAGACTGAGAAAGAGAGAGAGAGAAAAGGGTGTGTCTGGGCCGAGCTAAGGGCTTGTGATACGAGTTACCTTGGGAATGGTCCCTCCCTTAGGCAGGGTGTGGCTCTTTCTGCTGCCCAAGTGGCCCCCACCCCTCCCAAAAAACACACATACAGTGCCAAGTGCTAATGTCACCTAAATGACAATGCCTTCTTTTACAATGGCACATTTTCAAAAGAGTGTCCATTAGGAGTATCAGTAAATGGACTCATTCAGGTCTTGCATTTTAAGTCCAGTAACACTCAGGAGTGTGTCTGTCCTCTGAAGGCCTCGGCAGTTAGTTAATATTTAAAAAGGCCAGTCGGTTTCATGTTCTGGTCAATACCAGCTGACTGCTACATATCAACTCTCCTTCCCCCAGTGCAATGATCAAAGGAAGGTAGAAGGTTGCTTTTTGCATACTTTGACACAAAGCAGATAAACTCCCAGGCTATCTCATGGTGGCAGTCCATTTGGAGGCTCTTTATTATCTGTATTTATTCCTGTTCAAAAGAATACCACAAGAGGTTATTGTTTAGATCTCACATGCGGAGTGCAAAGTAGCAAGGGAGCAAGGTCCAATGAGTTGCATATCTGCTTTTACTGCTCACAAATATGCAAACTCCCCACCCAATTCATGCTTCATCCTTCACTCCTCCCATCCTGCTCTCTTTAACAAATCACCCTCACGTTGGCCCACACCTCCCCCCTGACTTTCTACTCTTCCTTCTCTTCTCCTCCCTCATCACATCTATAGTTTAATTATATATAGCTGTACAATAACAGGAAAACATGCGGGAGAGAGGTTAACTAGCCCTATTCCTCCCAACACCAACTTTTTCCAACCTCAGCTCATTCCCCCTTCCCTTCTACCTCCTGTCAGGATGTATGTACGTCAGGCCTTCCTTTGGAAAAGCATGGCCAGTTTGGAAAAACACAACCGGCAGCGGCTTACAAAGCTCCAAAGATAGAGAAGAACAGCAGAGACTGTTTATAGTGAATAGGAGACATGGCAAGGTAGATCCCGATGATTAGAATGTTAACCCAGAGGTTATGTTAATATTATGTCAGGGTACAGCAGACTATGATTACATTATCCTTTGAAAGGAATTTCATAATGGTTTAGGACTGATGACAAAGAAAGAAGTCTACACATATTCATTGTTACTGACTGATTGCTTGTCTTCTTTCTCTTAAACATCAGGTCCGCTTCCTGGAGCAGCAGAACAAAATGCTGGAGACTAAGTGGAACCTGCTGCAGGGACAGACCACCACCCGCTCCAACATCGACGCCATGTTCGAGGCGTACATCTCCAACCTGCGCAGACAGCTGGACAGCCTGGGCAACGACAAGATGAAGCTGGAGGCCGACCTGCACAACATGCAGGGTCTGGTGGAGGACTTCAAGAACAAGTGAGTGTCCCGCCCCATAAAGAGCCATTGAGTTTATCTTGGGTTCATACTTTTCAATTAGGAACCACTGGACAATGCAAATGGCTGCCCACATGGAGCCAGGTTATGAGGTTTATTCCGTGTAAAGGGGAGTTGCTTCTTGCCACTGTCGCTATAAGTGCTTGCTCATTGGTTAATAGTCATGCTATTACTCCTGTTGTGATTTGGTGCTAAATAATACAATAAATTAAAATTGACATCAGGACAAGTTGAAGTGAGATTCAGCCTTCAAGACTATGTTTGCAGTTGCAGAGTCAATCTTTTAGTGGACCACTCCCCACAGCTGTCCATTGTGTTGCGTCACACACACTCTAGGGAATTACAACACGAAGGAACAATGTACGAACACCCATCACATTACATACGACTACAGGCAAAAATCAGTGAACTGACTTTGACTGTCACCAAAGATGCTGTCAGGCACATGTCTCTTAACACAAACAGGTGCAATAGTGCTGCACCAATTTGTTGGCTGTCCACAGACAAATTAGGTATCAGCATGAGTTCAGAGGAGCCCTGAGGGGAGAAGTAAGAGAAACACCTCTTATTCTTGGCCCTGAGTCAGCAGACATGGTGTGAGGCAAACATCCCAAAGGATTACAAGTTATGAATGGAGTACTTGCGCCTCCTAGTGTTCCATTATCATATTAAGTCAAGAAGAAGAAAAAAACAGAACTGGAGCATGAAAAGAGACGCTCAAATATGAATATTCAACATCTAACCATGACCTATATATTTCCTCTTAACAGGTATGAAGATGAGATCAACAAGCGCACAGAGTGTGAGAATGACTTTGTCCTCATTAAGAAGGTCAGTATTATCATTAATCACTTAGACTTGCCATTGAGTTGTGAATTTGATTCCCTATCTGCAATTTATTTTTACACGCTTAGTCAGTTCTTTGTGATGTCTCATTCTAAAAAAAAAACGTTTCTGTCTGTTCCAGGATGTGGATGAGGCCTACATGAATAAGGTGGAGCTGGAGGCCAGACTGGAGAGTCTGACAGATGAGATCAATTTCCTTAAGTCGATCTATGATGAGGTACGGCACAGAATCTGCACAATGGCGTTGTTTGTTTCCTACTTCCCCTAAATTAAAATTGTCCGCCTCCAATAATAAACATGATTAATTTAACCATTCATATAATGCTCATGATGCTTGTGGTATCTTTGTGGAATAGATTTCTCCTTTGCTGCATCTCAGATTGTCCTCATCTTCAGTTAAAGGCCTACTTCACCAGTTTGAATATGAAGGTGTATTGAATTCTGAGATCCTATGTAGTATAAATGTGCGAATTTTTTTAAATCGTTCATCCTAGCTGAGAAAAGGCAGAAAGAGTGTTTTTTTTAACCCTATATTTCTCCTTCTCGTGACATCACAGAAAGAGAAATATAGGGTTAAAAAAAACTTACTTTGTAAATATTACTGTGATGTCACAGTAAAAGACATCACAGTAATATTTACAAAGTAAGTTTTTTTTAACCCTATATTTCTCTTTCTGTGATGTCACGAGAAAGAGAAATATAGGGTTAAAAAAAAACACTCTTTCTGCCTTTTCTCAGGCTAGGATGAACCGATTTTAATTTTTTTCGCACATTTATACTACATAGGATCTCAGAATTCAATACACCTTCATATTCAAACCGGTGAAGTAGGCCTTTAAGCATCTTGACTGCTTTTGACAGCTTTTGTATGTGTCATTTTTCAGGAACTGCATGAGCTCCAGAGCCAAATCAAGGATACTTCAGTTATTGTGGAGATGGACAACAGCCGTAACCTGGACATGGACTCTATTGTGGCTGAAGTCAAGGCTCAATATGAGGACATCGCCAACCGCAGTCGCGCAGAGGCAGAGACGTGGTACAAGAGCAAGGTAATGGAGAATTCCTTTATATTTTTCTCATGTTCCAGTTTGTAATTTTTTGTATATCCTTACATTGTCTTCTTACAATCAGTAGAAATAGAATATCATCAATACACTTTCCTGATTGTAATGTCTGTGCTTTATTGATGTTTATTTAGTATGAGGAGATGCAGACATCCGCCAGCAGATACGGAGATGACCTGAGAGCTACCAAGACAGAGATCGCAGACCTCAACCGCATGATCCAGAGACTGACCTCAGAGATTGATTCCGTCAAAGGACAGGTATGAAAAAAATGAAGGCACCATGGTACGCCAATTAGAGCCATCATAGAGGGTACAAAGCCTTATTCTTTAAAAATCTTCTCCCAGCGCGCCAACCTGGAGGCCCAGATTGCTGAGGCTGAGGAGCGTGGTGAGATGGCGGTGAAGGATGCCAAGTCACGCATTAGGGACCTGGAAGATGCCCTGCAGAGAGCCAAACAGGACATGGCCCGCCAGATCAGAGAATACCAGGACCTGATGAACGTCAAGTTGGCTTTGGACATTGAGATTGCCACATACAGGAAACTGCTGGAAGGAGAAGAGGACAGGCTAGCGACTGGCATCAAGGCTATCAACATCTCCCAACAGAGCAGTAAGTCATCTCCTTCTTTGTTTTACTAATGACTGAAGTGATAAAACATGGTCTTCCTACTTAGATTTTGTCACATTGTTCAGTTTTAAAGGTGGAGTGATTCTGGAAAACGCTTGTTGTCAAAATATTTTTTTTTGTCAAAACGCACTGAAAATAAATCCACAGTTTAAACACAGCCTAGTATACAAACTATGGGGGCCCCACCGTAGCTATAGCAACATGCCCATTTAGAGAGCATGTGTCTTAACACCAGATTGTTTTTCTGCGTATACACAGTACGCACAGGTATCATGAGGATGATATTCACTAATTTTGACAAAAAAACATTCTCAAGAATTGCTTACATCTTTAACAGAATCCACACCTTTACAAGTGCTAACTGCTTTCCTCTACCCCCCCCCCCCCCTTTGTCACAACAGCAAGCTATGGTGGCAACTACTCCAGCGGTGGTTTTAGCAGCGGATACAGCAGCGGGGGTGGATATGGCTCCGGTAGTGGATATGGCGCCGGAAGTGGATATGGCTCCGGTAGCGGATATGGCGGTGGCAGCAGTGCATACAGCAGCGGTGTGAGCGGCGGCTTCAGCGGAGGCAGCGGTAGCGGAGGATACACCACCACCACCCAGAGCAAGAAGAACGTCGTTATTAAGATGATTGAGACAAAGGACGGTAGAGTGGTGTCCGAGTCCTCTGAGGTCATTGCAGATTGAGCTGTCTAGTTAAGAGGTGTTAGCTACCTCTGTCTGCTATGATCTCCTCCTCTGCCTCTCTGGTAGTTTTGTACTCACAGTTCACCACCCCCCACTTTCATAATAAACAAGCCAGAAGTTAAATGCTTGCCATCCACTCTCCAATAGTCTAAATGTGTTTTTTTTCTCTCCGTAAAGCAATAAATAATCCTAACACTACCAAAGATCTGAAAGGGACAAAATCATTTTGTTTTGTATGCGTGATGTTTAGATTGTCTGTACTAAAAAGGTTTTGGCTGAAAGTGAGTTCAAAAATGAGCAATTTGCAACTATGAAAAAAATAATATATATTTAACACTCCCTTGAAATCCAAGCAACAGCTATTCCATGCACGGAAGTGTTTCCTTCAAAGTGGTGTTGCATCTAAAGGACTGTGGTGTTGTCAAAGGAATGTGAATGTACTGAAACCATGCTTCAGTGTTGTTGGTCAACTAATGCCTTAAAATTGCCTGCTACAGTAGGTAGTGCATGTCTTTCCTGTGCGTGTCCTGTAACTGAAACTGTTCGACCCCTTAGGAGGCTGCCCACGTCATACTGTTGTCCTGAGGTGCTGTTTTTGCTACCAAACCAAATAAAAAAAATGTTTACTGAAACAATAAAACGTGTTTTTGTATTAATTTATTATAACTTTAACATTTTAGTAGTATACTAACTGAATTCCAATGAATCAAACTTAAATAATTCTACCAAATTAGGCCGTCTAGAATCTGTGAAAAAACTTTTTTTTCTTTGCTGAAATGGTTTGGGTCAACTAGTCCCCTTAGAGCAAGGGCTCAAAGCAACTCAAATCAAATTTGCGTTATCAACTTGATCCTATGATGAAACATGCTGAGGACTCACTGACTGGTTTGATAAGTATGAGTAACATTATATAAATCATAACCTATTGAGATATTGAACCAACTTTTAGAAAGCGTTCTCCCCCACCATCGTCAAAACACCAAAAGGACACATGAACACATACTGTATCTTTAGAAAAGATAGTGTTTATCCCTACAATAGAGTCCACAGAATTGATGCCAAATCACATTGAAGCTGTTCTGGCGGCACATAGTGGCTGAACAACATAGTACACACTTCTGCTTTTCTGTTGGATTTTAACCATAGTGCATATAGATTTTCATAAGAAAGATTTATGAATGTGACAAGTAAAACACTAAAATCTAATAGTTAGCAGTGCATAAGCCTATGTGATTCAGAACTATAGAACAATAAGAATCAGGCTGGTAAACAAGATAAAGTTTAATGCAGGACATTGCACGACAATTGTTAGAATTTGCGGAGGCAGCTGTTTTTCTTACTGGAGCAGCTGTAGACTTTAAAGGTCACATATTATGCTAAATGCACTTTATAAATGTGTTTTAACATATCCATGGGTCCACGGTGTGCCTAGAGACTGCCAAAATATTTAAAAAAATAACACTCTCCTTTTCTCACAATCCCCCTTTCTGAAACCCCCACCCCTCCCCCCCCCCCAATATACTCCAGTCAGAATTCTCCTCGTTTCTGACCTCACAAACTGGAAAGCCAGAAGCTTCCACTGTGCAGCCCACACCCCTATTTCTTATTGGTCCACGGCCCTGACAGACAGAGGGCGAGGCGTATCTGGCTTCGCTTCCGGACAGGGGGCGGGGGGAGCTCAAAGATTGTATATTTACGAGGGGAGTTGCAGCTCCTTTTTAAAAAATAGGCCATTGTGAGATTAGCTGAACATCAGCATCGTACAATAAATTATCTGAAAGTTTTTTTCAGCAAACAATTAAAGAAAAACGTATTAGGGACCACTAAGACCATATAATATGTTGTATAATAGAACCGAAAAGTATATATATATATAATATGGGAGCTTTAAATGTTGAATAATATGAAACATAAAATTATATTTTTCTCCGGCCACTATGGGGCAGCAGAGTACAATGAAAACACAACATTGACATCATCAGCTGATATGCATAGATTAGGGAAAAGTCAGACCTTAGGGCAGGGCTATTCAATTAGTTTTGAATGGGGGCCGGTTGGTGGAAATGATCCAAAATGAGGCCAGGGCCAGAAAAAAAATGCCTAAAATTGATGAGCATCACATCAATAGCTACATATACTGTAAAACACTACAACGACATAGGAGTGCATATATTGTCTTTATTTTATCAAATAGAGTTCACCAGTTTATCAAAAAAAATCCACATTTGATTAACATAGGCTGCCTGTTGTTTAAGTGTTTAACAATCTTATCAGTTCAGGAAAACACAATAGGTTAACTCTTCAACAGCTTATCAAAATACATAGAAATAAATGTACTCTAAGTGCAACAGTTTATCAAAATACATAGAAATAAATGTACTGTAAGTGCAATACCTTACAGTGTTTCCCCCCCAAAATATGTTTGTCAAGGGGTCACTGTCCAGGGTCATGGGAGGCGCGACGCAGCGAAAATTTTGCCAGGATTTTGCTCAAAGATGCCAATGCACAGTACAGAAATAAACAACTGCTTATTTGAATAAAAAAAAACTACAGACACTGACTTTACAGTTGTGCAATTTTGTTTGCTATGTGAAGGTACACATTTTGTGCAAACATGCAAAGTTCTACTGGTGCAATATTATGCAGACACACTAAATACAAATAATGGACCATACACTTACACTGCGGTACAATCGCACCCGCAAAGCTGCATATACAGAGCAGCTGATAGAGAAACGCTTGGAGACACATGTGCACATTTATTTACTGCAGATCGCGGCCTTTCGCGCAGTTAGGACCATGCAAGAGCACACATCGCACGTGCTAGTACATTAATTGTGCACCACAAAAAAAAATAAAAAAATGTACCGATTTTTTATTGGGGGTCGGTCGGTAGTCAAGGCGGGGGCCAGTAAATATTCCGCCAATTGAATAGCCCTGCCTTAGGGGTTTAAGTGGGGATTTGTCTCTTTTCTCTTTAGAACAGTCATTTTGACAGAGCTCTCAACCATAGGTGTGTCAACATTTTCAAATTTCTGCTAATAAAAAGGGTTTGATACAGCAACCATTCGACAATTTTGTTTTTAACTGTGACAAAAAATGTATTACTATGCAGCTAGAATCCAAGACAAGACTGGATTCCAAACAAACTGGACTAGCACACAATACTTTTAATATATGAAGTGACATATGGAGTATTTTGGGGTGCTATGAATTTTTAATAGATAGTAATACCTTATTTGATAATTTTAGTAACCATGTGTGTAGCCAGAGCCGGCCCAAGCCTTCAGGGGGCCCTAAGCGAAATATGATTAGGGGGCCCCTCTCCAATGTTAGCACTGCTTAAACTATAGATCTTTGTTAAATACGATTCACACACCCAGTGTTTTCCGCTAGTGCCTCCACTGTGCGGCTGTGCGAAAATATTAGCCGAGATTCAGACCCTTGTAGGGGGGTCCGGGGGTATGCCCCCCGGGAGATTTTTTTAACCTTTTTAGAGTGAAATGCATGAATCTGGTGCACTTTGAGAGGAAAATTAAGAGGCTAAATCTGAGAAATTTTGTGTGAACAAATAATTTGGAGACACTGGGTCAGATGAATTAGAAGCTATTGAAGAAGGACACATGGACTTTCCATAAAAATATTAATATAAAATAAAATATTATGGGTTGGGCTTGGAGCTCTTTTTCTTTTACGGGACATATTTCTCTGTAATATAGTGAATGCATTTAAATGCAGTGTGAGGAACGAAGCAGAAGAACTCTGTTGTCCAGCTACTGTATCTTTTTTTCCACAGACAAGGCAGAAATAGGCTATAAACTATACACAGTGCATGGGCAACTGAGGGCAGCCCCATTTCCAATTGTTTTTAAATAAACTCAATACACACTGTGCATGACTGTGAACGTGACATGATCAGATAATTTCGGATTTCCTCCCAGATGAACTGATTAAATTTTTAGGCTATTAATTATCTAGACCAAAACATTTTATTCCGTTCTTTGTATGATAACTCACATTTGCATAGTATGATGTTAATATCAAACACACAAACTAAAAAAAAAAAAAAAAAAAAAAAAAAAAAAATTAGGGGGCCCCCCCAGGCAGTCGGGGGCCCTAAGCGGCCGCTTAGTTCGCTTATGCCTCGGGCCGGCTCTGTGTGTAGCCTAGTGCCATGGCAACCTGAGGGGGCTTTCACACCTAAAAGTCTGCACACTAAAGCATTTTCCATGACTTACCTTTGTCTGTGTTTATCACCTAGATGGGCTGCGTCTCCCCCCTGAAACATGGTTCAGTATAATCCGGAACGAGACCACCTCTTTAGATCGCACCAAGGTCCACCTGTTTATAAAGCAAAGCAGCATCTATGAACATCAACATTCATGTTTAATAAAAACATGCACACAACACAGGCAGGAGGAGTGCACGGATAAACTATTACAAAGGTTTTGTTTATTTACCAGAAATTGACCACTCGTAGTCCAGGCAAAATAGCGTTTTTCATAGAATAAATTGTAAAATAATTTTTTTCAGCTCAGATATTTTCTATGAGGTGTCCAGAACAATATCCTAAAAGTCCTAAGAAATCCTAGTTGAGGAAATATGTTTAATTCTCATCAATTTGAGATGTGTGCCAGTAAGGCAAGACACCACTAAATCCCAATAGGGCTATTTTTTTCCTTTAGTCCTATCAAAATGAAACTTTACTAGGATTTCTTAGGACTTTTAGTATGATGTTCTGGACACCTCATAGAAATGATCTGAGCTGAAAAAAATTATTTTACCATTTATTCTATTTTTGGCCCCAAAATGCCTTACTTTGCCTGGCCTATAGGGGGCAATATATCCCCACTAGAACTAAGTACATTACCTGTCAAGTCAGGATGAGCCTACTCACTGGATCAAAAAAGGCTGAGGCCTGGCACACCCTGTTTGTGCTAGATGGTGAGTGTGTATGCAGGATCCGTGTCTGGTTCCCAGATCTGTAACTAGAATAGAGCATATTGGTGGTGGACTAACCACGACAACAGTAACAAAAACTGACTGTTACTGCAAAATGCAAAAAAACAAACAGATTCACATTGATGCATTGCAAGTTCAAAGCGCGTATGTGTATGCATTCCGGCGTGTGTTTGCTTACTTGGCATACTTGCTCACTACACAGGTACCTTCCTGTCCTTCGATAGTCCCTCAATGTCCCCGTGCAGCTTCTGAGACAGTATCCACAGTTTGAGCAGGACACAAATAAGAAAGCGTCTGTAGTCCTATAATCTCCCAATAATTTAACATCATTCACATCAGCAAAAAAAGATAACTCTTTAATGAGGTATATCCAGGAGGGTGGAGCACCAACATACAGCATTTCAACATGTAGCAACTTGAACTGGCATCCATTTTTTTCTTCATCCTAGGGTGGGAGTTATGTTCTTTTCAGCTATTTGGACAACTTAACTTTTTTTTTAATCTTGTTCGAGCAACCCCTTCACATTAAGGTTTCAAGATATGCAACATCTCAACGCAGATGGTCTAAATTATTGAAAGACAGTCTGGTAAAGCCCTAAAAGTACATTGACAAACAGTGAATCATTTCAAAAGGAACATTTCAAATGGAAAATAATTTTTCAGGAACTTTTGAATGCTACAGCTCTAAAGATATTACGCCAGATGCAGCAGTTCCATCAAGTGTCATCCAATTATTCTATAAAAGGCTAATTCATAATCATTTACGGGCACACAATGTGGGTCGATATATGACAAGGGAGGAGAAAGTATGTATTGCCTTTTGTGTCAAGCCTGTGTGTGTTGGTCTTTGAACGTGAACAGATGCACAACCTTCTTTATAAGCACTAGAGGACAGTCTTGTTAACAAGAATTTACTGGAAAATTGACAACCAGTTACAAAATCCTGTTTTCAACGTCAGACATAATAGACAAATAAATCAAATTTGACAATGCTGTTCGTACTGATTTCTCTTTCTTCTCAGTTAACCAGTTTGGTACACTTGAGAACTGTGATTTGAAGCTTATAGTGTGGAGATGTGCATGGCGGCTCCTCAGCCTCTGTAAAGTGGGATTTTTAAGAAAGCCCCTCCCTGTCTTTATAGAAACATGGCAATGCAAATTGCCAAAGGCTGTTTAGCACAGACTGTGTTTGAGTCATGCTAAAAGTTAACTTGTTTTGAACAAAATGAGTCTCACCCTTTACTGATAAGCTCATATTGTTTATTCTGGAAGTACTCCAACATTAACCTACAATATAATTTATGATAAGCTCACGTTTAGATGATCGTGTTTTCAAAAGTGTCCTGCAAAAAAGAAGACAGTCAAAATAGTTATGAAGTTGAGCTTGTGGAATGCTTGATTTGACCACATTGTTGTAATTGTAGGTCTATCTGTGGCGGATATAAACATTTTCTCCCCGCGGTTATCACTCAACATATCACCAGGGTATGCGGCTATTAGGCTCCAGACTGTGACCAAACCCCCCCCAGTTTTTATTTTTTTGCAGCATGCATTTCTGCTCAATGTAGTTTTAAGATGACATCTGTCATAATTCCTTGTCCCTAATGTTCTGTTAGCATCCCTTAGCAGTTGTAGTAGCCCTCTTATTTAACTTTTTATTTATCCTCGAGAGACCAATTGAGGGGTGACCCTCATTTTCAATGACGTCGAGTTCAAACAAATTCAAAGGAAAAACAACAATACATTAACAATATTCAACGCAAATACATCACAACAGGTGAAGAGAAAAACAATTGAAACATTTACACAGTGGTGAAATTAAGTGGTAGCAATTAAAATTAAATGGGTGAGAGTACAATATAGCCTAATTAAAACAGTTACAGGTAGAGTTTGGCAGATTTAAAATAGTTTGTTTAAATTGGTTAAAGGATATGAAGTTATTTAGTTTAATTTGTTGCTGTAAGTTGTTCCAGGAGTCAGGGGCACTGAAGCTAAAAGCTGTCTTTCCTAGCTCAGACCGGGCTTGTGGGACATAAAGCATAAGCATATCAGTGGAGCGGGTCTGATAAAGCCCATCTGAGATTTGCAGCAATTCAGTTAAATAACGAGGAAGCTTCCCGGTCAAGGCTTTGTAAATAAAAACATGCCAATGTGCGTCACGTCTCTCTTTAAGGGAGGACCACCCAACCTTTTCATATAAAAGACAATGGTGTGTGTCATAAGCATCTCCTGTGATGAACCTTAAAGCAGAGTGAAAAACAGAGTCCAGGAGTTTAAGACATGAATGTGATGCATGCCGGTAAACCACATCACCGTAATCAAGGACAGACATGAAAACTGCCTCAATAATCCTTTTCCTACTAAATAAAGGGAAGGTGGTTTTGTTCCTATAAAAATAGCCAATTTTTTGTCGTAGTCGACGAACAAGATTTTTTTATACAGTCTATGAGTAGTGCAATTCAAAATGTTATGCAGTGCATATTGAAACTTTAAGTATGTATGATTACTGCTAGCTGTAACATTATCATGTCGATTTTTTATGTGATTATCACGTTCATTACACTAAAACCTCACCGATTGAAATGTTACTGTATAAAAACCCTGTATATAAATATAAAAAATAGGTGATGACGTCATCTGGCGACTTCTAGGACAGCCAAATGCTGCTTTCCTTACTGAGGAGTTGGCAACACTGAAGCTAGCTAACTTATCAATTAAGCTGAGGCTAGCTAAGCTAGCCAGCAGGGTAAAGTTAGCTTGCTCTAAAATTAGCTTACATTATAGATTTAACTTTCACCCTAAAAGTGAATTTACAACATGTACTAATGCCTTAAGGCCCTTTTCCACCGCCGCGCGGCAACGCCGCCGCCTCCATTCATTTCAATGAGGGAAGGGCGGCTGAGGGAAGGCGGCAAGGGAGGCGGTTCAGCCGCGGCGGTTGGACCAGGAAGCGGTTGCCGCCCACGTGAACGCGCGCAGATTTTCCCCAACCGCTCAGCTTTCCCCGTGTTGAAACTTTCAGCGGCAGCCGCCCGGCGGCAAGGCGGGAGTACAAGGCATCGTTGCAAACGGAGTACAGACATAAACAACACGGATCTACCATGTTTTAAGTCAATGTTAAAGTGTCTGTCGTTTAAAAAAGATTGGATATATATTCGACGTTGAACACAAACATGTGGAACCAGTGATTGAAGACGATTTTCTAGGGGAAATATTTTTTAGACGGAACTGTATTTTCTCTCTGTACTTTTATTCTTCATAAAAGCTCATATAGAGATACTATAACATCGTTATACGAGAGAGAAAGAGAGAAATAAGTGTGGTGGACTTCTGGTCGGGCTATATCAACGATACGATCACCGAAGCATCTCGCTGTCATGGCCGCCGAGGCAGCAGCCGCTTCTAAAAACGCCGGGCTCACCGGTGGAGTCCTCCGGCAAGGAGGCGGTTGAGAGGGCGGTTGCCGCGCGGCGGTGGGAAAGGCCCTTTACCTCTATCCTCCTGTGAGCGGTGTTCTTCTTTTTTTTCTGCATCAGGCTATGTTTTGATGTCATTACAAATGCTACGATACCATTTACTTTTCACTCACGTCAGTAGGGCTTCTTTTTGTCGTGATGTGTGGTTGTCCCATCTGAAACAGCCTATACGCTAGGGATGTGAACAATGTGTCGACTCAACGGTCGATTCTCGACTCGTGCTCTAAACGACTCTAAAAATAGAATCGGAGAACATTTTTAAAAAATGTTATATGTAGAGGAGAACGGGGTAATCTGAGCCACTTTTTACATTTGCTCCCCTCTAAGCAAGCTAAAATGATTTATCACTCAAATTTACACATTTCCCATTAATTCAGGATGTTTCCTAGAAATGGGCATTAGCAGAATTTTTTCAAGACAAAGGGCAATGAAAATATGATTGTTTTAAAAAAAAGTTGACATGTGGCTCACTTTACCCCAGCTGTGGGGTAAACTGATCCACTTACTTTTTCCACTCTGAAACTACCATAACAACACATATTGTAACAGTAAGAATCCTGAAAGCTAGCCACACATTCCAGAACTAATGTCGGACTAGTAAAAGAATGATGGGGTTTGGTCAATTAAGCAAAGCAAATTTTAAACACTTGAAAGTAACTCTGAACAAAATCATATACAACATATTATAATTCAAAAGGTTTTAATAAGATTCAAATGAAAGATAGAACCAGTTAGATTAGAACACAGTCTCGGGGTCAGAACACAGGACCCTTAGAGCCAGCTAGTGTCTGGGGGTCAAAGCATAGGAAAATCAGAACCAGCGAGAACAGCCTGGGACTCAGAACACAGGAGAAGACCCAACTGGATTATAACATCAGCCTGTCATACTCTACAACTAGGCCTAATTGAGCGTAGCGTTAGTTCAGGCAGGGTACGGACGTCAAGCGGCTGTCATCTGTGCGCATCAGCTGACAGCCAGTTTACGCCCCTAGCACATCATCAGTCAGCGCCTCCTGTCGCCACTCTACGTTGTGTCCTAGATATAGGCCACTCTACGTTGTGTCCTAGATATAGGCTATAATAAATACATTTTGGCATTTGATACTCGCTTATAATTATTCAACAAGTTAGCTAATAATTATGAATCAAGCATTCACATAGATTAAGTAGGATTCAAATGTATTTTAACATTCCTGGCTCCTACTGATTGCTCAGTGGTGTCCCGATAGTCTCCACTGTATTCAATAACTTTATCAGCATTTTGTATAGATTTTAATAGCCTCACTAGGTATTTTAATCTATCTGGCTTCCTACTGAGGTCTCAGTCAGCGCCTCCTGTCGCCACTCTACGGTGTCATGGGGGGCAGGGGGCATACTGTCCCTGACCCCGGTTCCAGGTTGCTCATGTTAAACGGAGGTGACATGCGTCCCCCTTAGGCTCGGTTGTCCTCGGAAGGGCAGGGAGGAGCTCTCTCTGCCCTGGCTTTCATGCGCACTCCTGGCGGGTCAGGGAGGTTGCCGTTTGGTCAGTTGGGGGGTCCTTGCTGCAGAAGATCTCCTCACCTTCGGTAATCCATGTAGCTCATGGAGGTCAGAGGGATGGCTCTCTCTGCCTTAAAGCTTTCCGCGCGGGCGCGTGGAGGGTGTGGAGATCCCGGATCAGAACCATACCGCCAAATATAATTACTGCAAAGTATTCTGCTAATTGAAATAAACTTCAATTTTGACTAAAGTATTCCTGTCTGAAATTGAACGTAGCGTTAGTTCAGGCAGGGTACGGACGTCAAGCGGCTGTCAGCTGTGCGCATCAGCTGACAGCCAGTTTACGCCCCTAGCACATCATTGGCCGTACACTCAAAGTGGCGCCTTATTTAAGCTGCTCTAGCCTACCTACTGGTGCTGCTTCCTCTGCAAGCTTTTGCAACCCATCTCCACCCCACCACCTCCTTATTAACTGTATTGTCATCAATGTCATTTCTGTTGTCATTGACGCTTGTTCTGTTCTACACCCTAGGGGGTCCTTGCTGCAGATCTCCTCACCTTCGGTAATCCATGTAGCTCATGGAGCCTTAAAAGCTTTCCACACGGGCGCGTGTAGATCCCGGATCAGAACCATACCGCCAAATATAATTACTGCAAAGTATTCTGCTAATTGAAATTAACTTCTATTTTGACTAAAGTATTCCTGTCTGAACTCTACATTCCAGCCCTGAAGGTTACAGGGAAAGATGAGAAGGTTTCTTTCCGTGTGGTTGCCCCAGGTCGTCTTCCTGGTGTATTTCCTTGGCATGATGGCTTTTCTAAAATGTGTATGACATTAAAATAAAACACGTCATGTAATATTACATTAAAATATGTTAAAGACTAAAAACCTTTGAAGGAAGACTCAAACTTGACTTGTGCCTAATGGTGGGGGAAAGTGAGACAGTGGCTCACTTTCCCCCACCACCACAATTTGAGAAAAAACTACCTCTCTAATCTTCAGTTATCAGCATCACATGGTTTCATATGTTGGTAGTTCATCAACACGTATGATAGAAGTTTTTCTACGTGAATACATTTGCTTACAACAGTTGATTAAGTTGACAGAAAGAAAATTTACTTTTACATTCAAAATACCTATTTTGGTGGAAAAAAACATGCTTACCACAGCACCATGAGGTCCTCTCTTTCAGGGCCATGGTGAAATGAGAGGGGCTTGAAAACATATCTCACATGACCACAAATGTTTTCCGTTGCCTAGATACAGGGGGTGAGTCACAATACCCGATGCCTCAGATTCCCCGTTCTCCCCTATATATTTTTTTTTAAATTTCTTAAATGTCTTTTACAAAACAATGTAACCAATTTTTGTTTTCAAAATAACCAATTAAAAATGATCAAAATACAATAAATCCTTCTCTTTTTTCTACAGTAACAGTCACTTCTGCAACACCACTACATCTCCCAAGAGCGATCTCTTCCTCTGTCCTTTCTTGACAATGGCATCGTCACTTAAAAGTCCGGTGTGGGATAGTTTCCTAAAGATTGATAACAGAACAGTTCAGTGTAAATTATGCAGCATCAAGTTTGCTTACCATTCGTCCACAACCATGATGTTGAATCACCTGTCAAAGAGGCATCCTAAGCCTTCCAGCCGGCAAGGCAGCATCGCTGACTTTACGGTGAGATCTGGTCACTGTGATAGCCGCCGTGCTGAAAGAATCAGCGAGTTGACAGCTAAGATGATAGCCGGAGACATGCTGCCCATGAGTAGAGGGGACGGGGTTCCGCGATCTGATTACATTTCTCGAGCCAGCCTACACCGTCCCATGTCGCCAAACGATGACTGTGGGGCTGGAGAAAAGGTACCGTGAAGTAGCAGATTTGGGATCAAATTGGGATCCATTAGTACCGTTGTTGGGGGTGCAAGTCACCTTGTGTCCCTTTTTCACCACAGCGGCAACCGAAGCAGGCCAAACAAAATGAAAACGAGATGATTTATGACATGTTCGAGCACCTACTGGAGCAGCGCTGGGCTCTAGCAGCAGTCTTATCCGACCGGGACTTCACCAAGCTGACAGATGCGCGTACCCTCGAGCTTGCCGATGCAGGCTGGCACGTCATGGAAGAACTGTTGCCTGTGCTTAAGTCTCAATGTGCAATGCACTGTGCCACAACTGCACTGCGGTGAAACAGAGCTGTCAATTTCCATGTTACATCCAATTACAGCCACTCTGCTCTCCCGTTACCTGAAGCCGACAGAAGGCAAGTCACCAATAGTGAGGGAGTTCAAAGGGAAGGTGGCCAGTCTCTCTCTCTTCGCGCATATAGACTGAAAACACTGAAACAGCGCAGAAAGCGGCCTTGGTCGCATCGTTCTTTGATCCGCGGAACAAAAACCTCCGGTTTACAACCGACACAGTCAGAGAAGCTGTCCACACAAAAGTTGGCGATATGCTGTCCAATTTCCCAGCCTCACCATCAGATCATCACGAGGAGCAGGCTCTCCCGAAAAAAGAGCCAAACATGCCAATGCCCTGTTGGCCTTTTTCGGAAACAAATACTTCACGGAGGAGCCAGCCACAAATGTTCAGTCAGAATTAGAGCGATACCTGGGCGAAGAAAGCATCTCCCCCACACAAGACCCTGCTCTCTGGTGGAAACTACATGAGAGCAAGTACAAGAGTCTGTCCCGCTTGGCCAAGCACTACCTCTGCATCCCTGCCACATCCGTGCCAGCAGAGAGGGTTTTCTCCTCTGCAGGCTTGATCGTTAACAGGCTACTCACTCGCCTCCTCCCATTTCACGTGGATATGTTGATCTTCCTCAATAAGAACAAGTCCATTGTTAAATCGAGGGCTTGGAGCTAAAGGGGCGTGAAATAAAGGCTAGAAACATAAAGGCGTAAGTGAAAACCATCGATTGAGTTTGGAGCGAAAAAGGCGTAAGTGCACTGAGCTTGGCGCACAAAATGCGTAAGTGCATTCTTCACCTACAAGAGCTGAGAAGATGGCTAAACTGAAGAAAGGAAGACCAAAAATGTACACTGCGGAACAAGTCATATTAAATATGGTTGGAGAATTTGATATAAAATACAAATGAAGAGGAGCAAATACTTTTTTCTGATGGTGAGGAAATAACTGAAGCCAATAGGCCTAGAAATAGATAATCTATTGACCTAATGTATAGCCAGCTGGTTTGTGGTAAATCTACTCTATTTAGGGTTGGAGTAATAGCTGTAGTTTATAGTAAGTAGGCAAATAATAGCCTATCAAATTATAGGCTACTTCTGAACTATAGTTAGTAGGTTAATCGCCTATTAAATGAAAAGTCTGAAAACTAAATATTAACCAAATGCTAGGCTAGCTAGCTAGCTTGCTATAACCTAGCTACCTAGAACAAGCTTAGGCTACTGGGTTAACCATAAATCAAGTTGTTAGCTGACTAGAAGGTTTGTGGTAACCTTAGTAAACTTTGTTTGATTACATTAGCTAGATCGTTGATCCCAAACGATCTTAACCGGCGGGTCGCGGGGCCATTTAGAATATGACCTTCAAAATAAAAGTGAAGCAATTTTTTTTTAAATAAATAAATATATATATATATTTTGTTGAAGGACATACTCCCAGTATAAATTGGAATATTACATTAAATAGGCCAGTGCTATAAATAATTGTGTTTGTAATGTTGTTTTTGTTTCTCGACATCATTGTAAATGAGGGTCACCCCTCAATGATATCTCGAGTATAAATAAAGGTTAAATAAAAAATAAAAATAAATTCACTGAGGTAGATTAAGTGTCCATTAGCCTTTGTCCATTAATCCTACCATTTAGCACTAGACCTATGTTGGAGCAGACCAGGGCGGAAGTCAGGAAGATGCTAGAGCAGGCCAGGGAGGAAGTCAGCAATATGGTCGACACAAGGTCGGATAGGTGCTAAAAGCTATAGACGATGAGGTGCTAGAGGTCACACAGTTGCCTGATACCTCAGAGGAACACAGGGAAGATGTAAGGGAGGACCTAGAGGCTAGGGATGATGCTGAGCAGCAACGAGGGAGGAAGAGGAAAATTGAGCCTGACTGTTGGCAAAGAAATGAACGCCAACGTTTAAGAAATGCTGGCCACGGTTACACTAACGGCAGAAATAAGTCAGTGCCAGCCAGGGCAGTAAAACCGAAAGATTGTTTGAGATGCAGGTTTAAGTGCAATACAAGTGTCAATGACCAAGAGAGGCAATGTATTTTTAAACATTTCTGGGAGATGGGGGATAAGAATAGGCAGAGGGACTTTATCATACATAACATCACAACACAAGAAAAGAAAAGGGGAAAAAGCAGGATACACGTAAACAAAACACATTAGTTTACAACCTAACTGTACAGGGAACCAAAGTTAGAGTCTGTAAAGATTTTTTCTTGAAGACACTAGATGTTTCAGAGAAAATGGCAAGATCTTCACTGTCAAATGCAACAGGAAATGGCATTTGTGAAAGCCGTTGGAAAACATACTTCAAAAAACAAGATTCCAAACGAAACTTTGAACAAAGTTAGGGAACACATCAAGTCGTTTCCTCAAGTAGAGAGTCACTATTGTCGCAAAGACACGAGAAAGGCCTATCTTGAAGGAACACTCAATTTGAGGAAAATGTATGAGCTTTACACACTGCAGTGCATTGAGTGGAATACGCCACCAGTTAAAGAAAGCATGTATAGAAACATCTTCACCACTGAATTTAATATGGCGTTTCATGTCCCCAAGAAGGATGCCTGCAGGTGTGGTACTCTCAAAACTGTTAATTTTAAGAAAATTACCTTGGTGGAACTGTATAGTAGTTGCGCTACGGGTTGTTGTCATTGGGGAACACATCCGCCCGCATCCTCAGATACAACTTGGATGACAAACTAACTGCTGTGTCTTCATTGCTTCTCACCATTTCTGTATATTACAGACTTCTTTATTGTCACGTGGCACCCCAATCCTGGGACCCGTGACATAGGCAATGCGAAACATTCAGAAATCTTACGGAGCAAGAGAAGGCTCTTCAAAGTGAAGACTTTCTTGAACACCAGTTAAGGAAAGATCAGTCCCGAGCACAAAAATATAGACAAGGAGACCGCCCAAAATACTGAGTCACTTAAAGGCCTACTTCACCGGTTGGAATATGAAGGTGTATTGAATTCGGAGATCTTTTTTAGTATAATATGTGCAAAACATAAATAAATCGGATCATCTTAGCCTGAGAAAAGGCAGTAAGAGTGTTTTATGGTCTCACTGTCTAACCCTACATTTTCCTTCAGGTGCGAACACACTACACATGTTACACGCGTACAGAAGCGTGTAAAATCGGCTATTTTTCCATAGGGAACCGCTGGTTTACGCGCGTACATGGCACGTAGATGCGTCACTCACGCTACAGCAACATATGAGCCGCGTATATACGTGCCTACGCAGCTACGCACGGAGTTCAAAAAATTTAACTTTGTTGCTCCTACGTGTGACGATTAGCCGCGTTGGCCAATCAGCGTTGGGCTTGACCCGACGTCACATACATTGGCAAGGTCGGAGAACAGTGTACTGTACACAGAGGCTGATGAGAGACACCGAGGAAGAAAATGTATTGCAGGCAGCCGAGCCGGTGCTGTATGACAGCAGCTCGGGAATAGAAGTCGTGGGGAGAGTAAACCAGGAGAATGGACTTCCTGTTTAATTCAGTTATATGTGCGGCTGTGCTTTAGCCGATAAAACAAGTTAGCGCCGCCGTATAGCATTAGTTAACTCACCCGGTTGTGTGCGGGCGGCTAGCGCCTCATATTATGAACCCAAACATGACGGCTATGTCCGCGGGACTTCACAACAAGTACAGCGAAGCACCGGTGTTGATCTACGCCACCCCACGGTCCCCTGTCACAGCCGGGTAGGGTAATTTTGGCTACTTGGTTTTATGTTTCCCGCCGTGCACCGATGCTGCTGAACTGTGTTTGTTATGTAGCTGCCGGAATATGCAATGCTTTTTTAAATTTCCCTAGGCTTTTTTGTGCTGTTTCATTTTGTCTTTTGGCACAGTTGTTGGCCGTGTTTTGTTTTTGTGGGGGACATGAAAGCTGTTGTGTCGGGTCTGATCGCAGCCATGGTTAATTGGGGGAAATACAATATGGGGAGGGAGACAAACGAAAAGTTACGCGCGTAGAACCATTTTGACCCCAAAATGATCAAGCAAAAATTTTACCCGGGCGTTACGCACGAAAAACTTCCCGGGGGTAACGCTGTAGTGTGTTCGAAAACCTTTACTGTGAAAATCACAGTAAGGGCTAGGATTAACAGGACAGCTGTCCCAAAGGGGAAAAACTGAGGGAAAAAAAACCTAATTCATTATATTATAATATTTATTTTATAATGATAGAACGCTGGTTTTTGTAGGGTGGGAAATATTCCTTTAATTTTATCTGGTCCTTACCTTTTCCCAAAAAGTATAATTTTCCCCCTTTCCCGACCTTTGGGGTTTTTCTAAACCCAAAAACTCCGGGGGCCTCGGCCTTTACAGCACAGGAAATTTCCTTTTCCCATCGAGATGGGCCCCCGGGAAATACCTCGGCGGATAGGTTTATTCGAATTCTCCCAAAAAGCTAAGGAAAGGCATAGGAAAGGGGCCTCGATTCATCCTTAACCCCTTCCCCTTTTTCATAAAGGGTTCTCCCAGGCCTGTGCCTTCTTTCCACACCAGCATGGGCATTGGGCCAAGCCATTGGTATTGAATGGGTTTTGGGAGGGGCTTATTTTCATGGGGGCCTGGGCAGATTTTTCCTTCCAAACATACAAGCGGGGAACAAAAATTTGGGGCACTTTACAAGGTGAAACGTGACAGTTTTCACGTTTTTTTTTTTTTTAAACCCGTTCAAAGACAATTTTATCTGACATCTTCACTCGTACACATGTTTTTTAGAGGAAACGGGGCAAAATCGCTGCAGTAAACAGTGGGAGTATAGCCTGGGTCCCCCGCCGCCTATTTCCCCCAAATTTCATTTTCCCTTTATATCATCGGGTTTTACAGCGCATTTTCCCAATTCCCCCGGAGAATCACAGCCGTCCAATCAAGGGGAACAGAGGGGGGTGG